>CAUYQU010077523.1:0-43148 GCA_963574635.1 Cheracebus regulus
TCCGGGCAGGCATTTTCATTTTCTTTTTCTTTTCTTTTCTTTTTTTTTTTTTTTTTGAGATGAGTCTCACTCTGTCACCCAGGCTGGAATGCAGTGATATGATTTTGGCTCAATGCAACCTCCACCTCCTGGGTTCAAGCGATTCTCCTGCCTCAGCCTACTGAGTAGCTGGGATTATAGGTGTCTGCTACCACGCCTGGGTAATTTTTGTATTTTTAGTAGAGATGGGGTTTCACCATGTTGGTCAAGCTGGTCTCAACTCTTTGACTTCAGATGATCCACTCACCTCAGCCTCCCAAAGTGCTGGGATTACAGGCGTGAGCCACCACACCTGGCCCTTGCTTTGCTGTGTTTTATTCATTCACCCCAACTGTTTAACACGTTGCTATTACCCTTAAATCCATTTTGGGATTCAGTACCCATAAGATGCCAGAATTACAGTTCCTTTGAGTTACTTTCAATACCCAGTCTCTACCTAAACAGGTCTTGCTCAGTCAAGCTCGTTCAGCTCGTGCACACTGACTAATTGCAAATGCTCATCAGAAGTGTGGGAAGTGCTCAGCAGATGTAAGTGCAGAGCAGTGGCATTTATTTATCTCAACTTGCAGGTGCAGAGAAGAGCTTCTGGCTACAGGGGATGGACCAGGCTTTGGGATTAAGATTGAAACAAAAACCAAGCATGGTGGCTTATGCTTTGGGAGGCCAAGGAAGGAGGATTGTTCAAGGCCAGGAGGTTGACACCAGCCTGGGCAACACAACAAGACCCTGTCTGTAACCAAAAAAAAAAAAAATGTTGCCAGGTGTACTGGTGCACACCTGTGGTCACAGCTACTCTGGCAGGAGGATTGTTTGAGCCCATGGAGTTCAAGGTTGCAATGAGCGGTGAGCATGTCACTGACTCCAGCCTGGATGAAAGAGCATGACCCTGCCTCTAAAAACAAAATAAAACTAAAATTTAAAAATAAAAAACACATTGAAACAGGATGAGCAGGAGAGAGGGGCTGCAGGCAGAAGGCAGAACATGACTTGGGGGCTGGAGGGTGAAGGCCCTGTAGTGCTGCCACGCTGCTCAAGCTCTCCGCAGTTCACCAGGAGAGACCACGCCCCAAGCCCTTCACCCCGTGAACCAACCCAAGAGGACAGACAAGTCCAGGACCCATGGGGTCCCTCATCCTCTGTGCATGGCCCACGCTGTGCACCTCCTGGACTCTCACCTTTTGGTCCCTCTTCTATAGCTGTTCAGATTCTGCTATTCCTCAAGGACCAGTTCCTCTGCTGTCTCTTCCCTGAGAAGCTCCAAGCTCCTGGCCGCTGGAATCCATTTCCCAATGCACTATGCGGTCCCTTAGCTCCCTGAGGAAAAAGTTGCCTGCTCAGCACTGTGGCTCCTGAAGCATCTTCCCGCCTGGTCCCTGAGATACAAGAGATGATGCAGGGAAGTCCGCAGGAAAGTCTGCAGGAGTCAACTGAACCGAACTCCGGGGGAGATGGACATGGCCAGTGGCCGGTGTTCAGGAAGGACAGGTCAGAAGGTTGTTTCACTGAGCCATGAGGATCTGGCCTCATAGGAGAAGAGAACATGTCTAACAAAGCCTAGTACCAAGTGGGAGGCAATGGGGGGGCCGTGTGAGTGAGCTGGGAGCAGGACAGACCTGAATGCATTGTCTGCCCCTGTCTAGCTACAGAGGATTCTGGGAAGGTTAAATGGATAGTGTGTAAGAAAGGCATTCAGTGCATTCTAATGCACTCTGTAAATGTGTGTGACATAAAAACAGAAAACCAAACACCACATGTTCTCACACATAAGTAGGTATTGAACAATGAGAACACATGGACACAGAGAGGGGAACATCACACACTGGGGCCTGTTGGGGGGTGGGGGGCTAGGGGAGGGATAGAATTAGGAGAAATACCTAAGGTAAATGATGGGGGGATGGATGCAGCAAACCACCATGGCACGTGTATACCTATGTAACAGACCTGCACGTTCTGCACATGTACCCCAGAACTCAAAGTACAATTTTAAAAATGTGAGCTAAAATCCTGACAAATGTGAGCTGTAGAATTATTATTTCTCCTTTCTGTGTGGCTTCAGGTCATGGAGGCCTTTCTGAATCTATACTCAGAGTTGGCTCATTTGAGGTCAAGCAGTGACTCAAGGGCTGGCCCTTCATGGGGGCAGTGGAAGGAGCTGGCCCTGGTGGGTGGTGCCCAGCGCTGCCCGGAGCCTCGTCCACTCCCTGTGCCTCCATCTCCCCATCTCACATGAAGGCCTGGCCTGATGGCTCATGGGCCATCTCCAGATTATGAATCTGCTATTCTAAAAATTCCAGGATGAGAACCCCAGGGTCACAGGGCTGCCAAAAAGACATAGGCAAGTGACACCAGTGACTTCTTTCTTTCCTCACTGCTCCTCTAGTTCCTCAAGCTCTGTCCAACTGTTCTAGGAACAGCGGTTACTGATCATGTTTGTTTGTCCTGGCTGCCATAACAAAATACCAAGGATGGGTGGCTTCAACAACAGAGATTGATTTGGCCTCCGTTCTGGAGGCTGGAAGTCCCTGATCAAGTCTGGTTTCTGGTGATGTCTGATGCCCTGTCTTGTAGATGGCCACCGGCTCCCTGTGGCTTCATGTGGCCTTTCCTTTGGGCACGCATGGAGAGAGAGCCCTGGCGTCTCTTCTTCTTATAAGGACACCAGTCCTGGAAGACGAAGGCCCTACCTTTAATTCCTCATCAAACTCTTATTACCTCCTACAGGCCCTATCTCCAAACACAGCCACGCTGGGGGCTGGGACTTCGATGTATGAATTGCAAGGGACATGTCTCAGTCTGCAGAAGTGACCAGCCCCAGGGCGACATTTTCTCTGTGCACAGCCATCAAAGCACATCAACCAGTCCTTCTTTCCTGCCCTACGTCACAATTCCACACAGCAGTGACCATGGCTAGGCCCCCTTCCACCACTACTGCGAAAGAAATCCAGGCCCGCCTCTGCAGTCTTTTCGGAAGACAGGAGTTTTGAGCTCAGGCTCCCTGCACGGCTTGAATAAAAAGCTTCTGAAATCAAGACAGGTGTTACCCAACCAATTCCACATTCTCACCAGGAAACCTCCCTGGTGGGGAACTGAATAGAGGAAATTGCTTGTGTTCAAGCTGAGCCTCTGAATCACAGGACCATTATCACACCCACTAAAATCTCTATTGTGCTGTGGACAAGAATTAGGGGGTGCACAGCAGGGGCCTGGAAGGATTCCACCTCCACGGGGGTACTTTACCAGGTCCCAAGGGCCTCCCTGCTCACCTCCCATTGAAACACTATTAGGAGACTGCGACATTTCCAAATTTGACTGACCTATGTTTTCAACTATATTAACCACATTAAATCGACAAATACAACCTCCGCCTCCCTCTGTGCCAGGCTCTGAGCTGGACTCCAGGGAGCTCTCAAGAAGCCCTGAAGACTTCTTGGAGAGAGAAGAAACTCACCATACCTGAGGCTTTTAAAGCATCAAACCACATGAACATTGTGTCAAAGGGGACTTATATCTAAAAGCTGATGTGAGCCAGGCACAGTGGCTCATGCCTGTAATCCCAGCATTTTGGGAGGTCAAGGCAGGTGAATCACCTGAGGTCAGGAGTTCGAGACTAGCCTGACCAACGTGGTAAAGCCCCATCTCTACTAAGAATACAAAAAATTAGCTGGGCATGGTGGCAGGAGCCTGTAATCCCAGCTACTTGGGAGGCTGAAGCAGGAGAACTGTTTGAATCCAGAAGGCGGAGGTTGCAGTGAGCCGAGATTTCGCCATTGCACTCCAGCTTGGGTGACAGTGTGAGACTCCATATCAAAACAAGAAAAAAGAAAAGCTGATTTGAAGGAAAGACCAGAGGGAGGGACCAGCAGGGACAGCTCCAGAAGGATGGTGAAGCTGAACCCACAGCGAGGGAAACTGCTCAGAGAGAGGGAAGAAAATTCCCCAAACAGACCTGGCAGACACATCCTCAGTAGGCGGGAAGAGACAGACCTATGAAAAGTGTGTTCGTTCCAGTGGTTGCAATTTGACCTCCTTCACATGTTGCCAGCACCTTGGAGCCTGAGGTTCTGAGAAAATTGTCGATTTGCTGATCTCAATGCACACAGCAAGGTTTGGTAGGGAAAGCAGGGAAGATGGAAACGGCAGCAGCCTGGGGGTCGGAAACACAGCCCGCTCGGTGAGCGTCGGCCCTGAGACCTAGCACGGGTCCCGTTCCGTTCTCTGGGCCTCCATTTCTTCACTCATGAGATGGGGAATGATGCCAGCCGTCCCTACTTCTGGGTGAGGTCTTTGCAAGAATCAAATGAGAAAATAGATGTGACAGGAGGGTGGGACCTCAGGTGCTCTGTGGCTGGAGGGCTGGCACCACAGAGCACAGCAGCAGCAGCAGAAGAAACAGCAGCAAGTCCACCCATCCGTCAAAGCCCTGGTTCTGCAGCTAGAGAGACCCCTGTATTCTCACCTCAGCTCAGCCACTGACTGGCTTGGAGGGGTCACTTTACCTCTCTGTACCCGTTTCCTCGGCTCATTAAAAAGAGACGGCTCCCTGTACTTCCTAGGATTAAATGAGGCAATGCCTGTAAAGCCCCTAGAACATGCTTGGCAGAGGGTCATTTGTCCCGTTAACAGGAGCTATTGTTATTAGTATGGTGGTTTTTATTATTATTGAGAGGGACCAGTGATTTTTCATGTTCAGAAGCCCAGGCACACATTCGAAGGAAGGAGCTCAGGGAGCGTGGCTGGAGCGCAGGGTTCCAGGGTGACTCACTCTTCCCTTCTCTGCTTCTCGCTCTGCTGGGCACCCTGGTCTCTCCTCAGTCCTCCAGGTCTTCCCTGTGTTGTTCCCTCTGTCTGGAAACTGCTCCCCACTGTGGGCCGTGGCCAATTTCTGCTCGTTCTTCCGAGGTGTCACCCATCCAGGACGCCTGTGTGAGTGTCTAAACCTCACCATCCCTGACACACCTGCGTTCAATTCTCTGTTCCCTCTCTGGATGGTAAGCTCTGTGAGGGCAGGTGTGTTAGTCAGGGTTCCCCAGAAAAGCAGGACAAATAGGATGGGGAGAGAGAGAGGAAAAAAGAGAGAGAGAAGGGTTTTAAGGAATTGTCTCATATGGTTTGGAGGCTAGCACAATCTGCAAGACAGGCGCAGGGAAGTGCTGACGTCACAGCTTAGTCTAAAGGCATTCTGGGGGCAGAACTCCCTCTTCCTTTGGACACCTCAGGGTATTTTTCTCTTAAAGTCTTCAACTGATTTGGTGAGGCCCACCCACACTGTGGAAGGTCATCTGTTTTCCTCAAAGTCTACCAATCTAAACGCTAATCTCACCTAAAAATACCTTCACTGCAGCATCTGGACTGGCGTTTGGCCAAGCATCTGGGTGAGATGGCCCAGTCATGTTGACATGTGAAATTAACCCTTGCAGCAGGGGCTGGCCCTCCCTTCTTAACCTCTGTCACTACCACTGAGCAGAGGACCTAACACTTAGCAGGTGCTCAATAAACATTTGTTAAATAAACGAACAGATGGATGGACTAGTGGTTCTATATAATCACTTAGAGAGAAGCTATTGTATGTCAGAGATGATCTGTATTAAAAATCCATGTTTAACTAGTTTGGCACAAAACAAATGGACTTTTGAATGAAGCAGTGTTCTATTTTGAGTCTTCCTCTTTGGACCCCAGAGGTCAGCAGCGTCCACAGTCCAGGCCAGCTGCTCCTCCCAGGCCTGGCTCACACCCATTACAGAGAACACCCCTCTCTGGAGGCCAAGAGAGGAAAGGGCAGGAGACACTCGAGTCCTGCCAAGAAACTCGCCCCTGCTCTTCTGCCTCAGGAAACAGCCAAGGCTGAAAGGAAGCCCCTGCAGGTGTCTGTTCCAGGGTCTTCTGTGTTTATTAGTCTTCCCATGAACTGGGAAAACAATGGTGCAAAGTGAGCTACTCAGTGTATTACAAGTTGTTTGGAAAACGCACTTGTAAATGTCTGATCAGACAATTTACATGAATCTGCCTCCGATACAAAGTGACCCTGGGCTGGGCTGGTGTGGCCCATTTCCAGTCACGCTCCTTTCCTCTTGTCACCCCTTAAACATTATGTGGGCTAAAGCTTGGGATCACAGAAGCCCATCCTCTAGGGAATGCGATGTTTGCTCCAAGATAGAATTCAGATCAGAGGACTGTAAAACTGATGGACTGGAAGGAACATGAAGATCGTCTGAACACCTGCAGATGAAGCAGAGGCCCAGGAAGGCCAAGTGCTGGGCTCAAAGCCACACTGCAAAGTCGTCTCAGAGCCAGAACCCAGGTCCAGTTTTTCAGGCCCTGTTGCTCAGGAAAGTTACAGGCTGGGTGGACTCATGAAAGTCACCAGTTAGACTATAATTCAAAAAGATAGAAAAATGCCTTCTAGTCTAAAATTCAAGTCACAGTGTAGACCAGAGATAAAGTCCATGATTTCTCCCTTGCTAAAACCAGTATTTATGGCATTTGAGTGAGCAGTAAATTACTAGTTGCAAGCAAAAAATGTGCTTTCTCCATGTTCACAAACATATCATCACCTCCAATACTACATCACTATTATACAGTATATGGCCAATTAGCCTGTTATATTTGGGGTAATTAAATCAACTGTCTAATATATATTCTACCAACCCTTGTATGTGACTCATAATTATAGTGTACTGACTCAAATAACTTCATAGTAATGGGCCACAAACCACTTTAAAATGAATACCAGCCTTACCTCATATATACATTTTTATTTTATAAATGTGTGATTGTAGGATGAGATCTAAATATGCAAAAATACATTTACTTACTAGAAAATTCCAATGACATTTGGTTTCAGAATGATGAGGAAAAATTCCAAGACCTACAGTAGACAAAATAATATATCCATTCCAAAGCACCATTCATCCAACTCATGGAGATAACATTTTCTTCAGTATCTCTTAAGATACTGGGTTTCAAAAATTCAATGTCCTAACGTATAAAAATCATGCACACACATGTGGGCAATCAGAGCCTTTTTGGAGGGTCTGTCAGGTAGGCAAGCACATGACTCTGAGGTCACCCTTGAACTACAACAAGACAACGTCTGTGGAGCTCAGAAGTTGCCTTTTATTTTATTGACACAGGTATGTTATATCAAAGGAGAATATTTTCTCAACCCTTCAGAAGGGCCTTGCCGGGCACATTCTTGTTTGTGTGGGATGAGGTTAAGTGAACAATGCCTTGGATAACGAGTGTTCTGTACCCTGTAGCTCTCGCCTGGGGAAGTAGTTTTCAGTGCAGACTCACTCATCATGTTCCTTTTCCTCCTGTGCTGGGAGGACACTGAGTTGGTTCAGGAAAAGCTTGGACCATGAAAGGACAACTGCCTAGAGTTTCAGAGTCTCCTAATAGCCCTTACCACCCCACCTCACCAAATGGATGAATTCTTCCTCTCTTCATTATAGCATTGACAAGAGTTTCTGCTAAGTGCTTCCTCTGTCAGAGCAATTCTCCTTGGTACTGTCGATCGGCTAACCATTCCATCCCCCTTTCTAGTCCAACCCTTTTGATTGTTTTTTAATTAGTTTAGTTGGCAAAAAAAAAAAAAAAGAAGAAGAAGAAGAATTTTACTCTTAGCTGCTTTGGCATCGTAAGGTAGCCTTCATTGTGATTGCCACAAGCCCAACTGAGGTGCAAAGAGGTGCAGAGACACCATTTCCGGTGTCAGTAACTACCTCCAGTGTTTGCAGGATCACCTCCCATCATTGCAGAGCATAAAGGGAGAAAAACCCAGTCTTCTTCTCGTGCTGGAATTTCCCAAGAAACTCCATGACTCAGCCAAAGATAACCATCAATGTTTCTACGAGGGAATTCCTTTCCTGCTTTTCTCAGGGAATGTATGTATTTCTGAATCCTGAGTCCTAAGAAAAATAAGTTTTGAAAACAGGAAAACTGGAATAACTATTATAAAGTTCCTATAAGAAATAGAGTTAGCAATCAAGACATTATTGGTTCGATGAAAGCCAGTGATTGGAGTTAAAAGCAAGAGAGAAACTGTCTTATATAGAGTCCAAAGTTAGGGTCAAACTTTCTGGAAATCAGGACAGGGCAAAGAACTGAGAAGCAGGGTAATCTAATCATTGATTTTGCTTGTAGCTGTTACTGTAAGGGTGTGTTTTGGTCCTGTCTGCTGCTAATAGTGTGTCATTGTTACAAACAAAATAAATATTAATACCTTTATACACAGAGTATACTTTACACAAATCCTGTGACTGTTGCAAGAAATAACAAGTTTTGGAAGCAAAATAAATCCTTAAATTGGCAACACTGACATGATTCTGTGCAGTTCTGTTAGCCATGCTGGGAGATCCAAGTGTTACATTATTGGAAGAATACACATGATATTCTCTAGAGCTTTCCAGTGTTTGAATATTTACTAGAGGCTACAGTTCTTTGTAAATACTTCAGTAGAAGAAATGCAAAGATAAAACGTCAATGTATAATACTTCTACATGAAATCAGAAACTGATGTAAAATGCAAATTAGCAAAAGTAATGTGGCTTTCAAAGGCAAAACCAAAACAAGGGCCAGTAGACAAAATATTTTCACTGTTAAAATAGGAAACAAGCAACATGTCCCCTAATAACCAAGTTGAGGGTGCTTTTGGATGCACATTTATAATTCAACCAACTCAATATGAAATGGAAAAAAATTGTCTGCATCTTGAATATTTGTTACAAAACTATTGCACATGGCAGTTGATGCTTTGAGTGTTTTAAAATGTTATTTTTTAAAATGGTAACTTTTAGATATTAAATATTTTGATAATATCTTTCTACTTTTTATTTATTTTTCTTTCTACTTTTAAATACTTTTTATTTGGTGTATATTTTGTGTTAAAGTTCTCTTAATGTTTTCTATTATCAAATGGCTCTATCAAAAAGAGCTCACTCTTGCACTTATCAAAATATTCATCTTGCCAGCAATATATCACTTCATAATAATCCATACATTTGCTATTATATATTTTGTTTGCAGAAAGTTTCTGAAATTTTTATTACAGCCCTATTAAAAATGATTTACTATTTGTTAGTATGATCACTCATAATTTAAAATACTTATATAAAATATTACTAAAAAATAAAGACTAACTTACATTTTTAGGAATTCCCTAGAATTCTCAGGAATTCCAACTTCCCATTCTCAAGTCCTAAATATTAATATTTGCTGGGAGTTTGAAAACACTACACACAATGGTGCTTATGTAGATTTTGGCAGACAGAAAGTACAAGTTTCGCCAAGTAACACTATCCAGCATTGTAATAAATGCTAATATGAAAAGGCACGCAAACTTAATAAGGTTTATAAAATGAAAACCACATTGCTTTGACGATATAAAGGTAACATGTCTCTTCCAACCTGTAGCACTTATTTACAGCTAACATTTATTTCACTTAGAAATGTGTGGAGGAGTTAATCTCTATAAATGATAATCATTATTATTTAAGTAGAAACTTAAATCCTTTGAAATTGAGGTTCTAAACTAAAATGCATTCTTTAAATCATTTTACACATCTCATCCCTTGATATTGGTGGTGAGAAAAAAGAATGGAAACAAAGAAATACAAAAGAGGAAATTCTTATATAATCTCACAGAAAAATAGATTTCCTTGAAAACAGTTTTTGGAGAGAAGCCTTGGGTCTGAGATAATTCAATAAAATAAACATCCTCTGAGCTATTCCTAATTTATCTTTACTTGATTGTGGTTGCAGATTGGATTCTCCAGGAGGCAGATGCCCAGATGGAGGTTGAGAGTTGATGAGCTTTGTTTGAGAGCAACACCTATTAAGAAAGAAAGGGAGGATGCAGGATTGGACAGGGGAGCTGGCAGACAGCAATGACAAATGGTGAAACAAAGCCTATGCCAGGGAGATCCAGGGCTCGGGTTGTCTTTGAGAAGTCCAATGTGGGGCAGAGTTGGCTCGTTCTTGTTACTCCCACTTTGCAGGGGCAATGGGTGGGGCCGCCCTGAGAACAGCATGACTCAGCAAAGCTAAGGCAAACCTCCAAGCAGCTGCAGCTGGGCTGTGAGCTAACCACACTCTATGCCTCAGGAAGCAAGTCCTTTTCATTCTTTCTTATTTTTTTTTTTAATTGAGATCTTGCTCTGTCACCAGGCTGCAGTATAACAGCACAATCATGTCTCACTGAACCCTCAACCTCCGGGACTCAAGTAATCCTCCCACTTCAGACTCCTAAGTAGCTGGGACTATAATTGTAAGTCACCATGCCCAGCTGATCTTAAAATTTAGCTATCTCATTGTGTTGCCCAGTCTGGTTCTGAACTCCTGGGCTGAAGCAATCCTCCCACCTAAGTCTCCCAAAGTACTGAGACTATAGGTATGAGCCACCATGCCTAGCCAGCAAGTCCATTTTTTAAAGGGAATTTGAACAGCGCATCTCTGCATCTGCTATACAGTAAATATGACCAAAAAGGCAAAAACAAAAAAAAATCAATGAATGTTGGCAAAATCTCCCCAAAGCCCCAACAAACTGTCACATAGTCCTTTTGTTTAAAAGAGTAATTTACATAATAGATGGAGTGGGTGCTTACAACATGAGGTCAGAGGCATGTCAAAAAATATAACCCAGTATTAAGTCATTCATAAAAATTCAAAAAAACTCTCAGGGGTCTTATACTCTTCTTGTGAACAACAGAACCTCAGTAACCACTTCAGAAGCTTCTCTAACAAGTACAATGTATATGGAAACTTTTAGGAATTAGAACTACTTTTGATATGTGTGTCATAAAATAGCAATAAATTGAACTATAAATTATATTCTGGGATATTGACTCATTCCAATATACTTAAATTTCTTACTAAACCAGAAAAGTATAGGAATGTTGGCACTAGATTACTGACATTAATTGGTGTGCAGCAAATGAAACTATATATTTTCTCCATCTCTTCTTGAGGTCATCTTATATTTGCAAAGGCTCACAATGAGATAATAGGCCAGATTTGTAAAAGGTACTCTCCATTTTGGCCCAGGCAATTAAACAGAAACAAAAAAACTGCCCCCACAATTGCCTAATTGCAGGTGCAATCAGTTGCTGGCAGGTGCAATTAGACAGGAATCCTCATTCAGAACCTGTGAGTGACAGATAAGTCAATTATTCAATAGTAGACACAATGATTTTCTCGTGTAATTTTGTATTCAAAGCTATTCATAGACTTTAAAATTGATAAATAATGGGAAAGACTCCTGAAAAAAAAAGTCTTTCCCAAACTAATTCTCTATTATTACAAAAGAAGAGGTTGATTTGATTCTTGACCTCACCTATGAACTTGAGTCAACAAAAGAGAGGAGTCCAATCCCTGGCTTAACTCAAATTTCTTAAGAACCCTTTGAAGAATGAGAAATTCCAGATTGTTTTAGACCTTCTAATAAGCAGACCTTTAACACTCTTTCTGTCAAAGTGCATGACATTGGAGTCAATCCAAAACTTGCCCCATATGAATCATTTATTCAGCAAAAATTGTTAAGAGCTATCTCTGTTATCAGGGACTGAGATGAGTGATAGGACATGATCTCTGCCAAGAGGTAATGAGATGCAATCATTGAAGAGATGTGAGGGCAGAGACAGAAGAGAAGGAACCCCACCCCACCTCGAGTAGACTGGGCAGACTCCATGGGGTAGCAGCTGGCATGGGACAGAGTCAAACAACAGGCTTCAAAGCAAAAGGATGTATATTTATGTGGGAGTATAATCACCTGTCAACCATCAGGGATAAAATGCCATCTAACAATAGCATATTCCATTTCACAAATTACTAAAATGAACAATTCTTTAAAAAGATGATTATACTACATCGGTTAAGGTAAACACTTTTTTTTCTTTATTGTACTTTAGGTTCTGCGGTACATGTGCAGCTTATGCAGGATTGTTGCATAGGTACATGCATGGCAAGGTGGATTGCTGCCTTCATCTACTCATCACCTATATCTGGCATTTCTCCCTTCATTATCCCTCCCCACCCCCTGCTGTCCCTTTCCTAATCCCCTCAACTGACCACAGTATGTGATGCTCCCCTCACTGTGTCCACGTGTTCTAATTGCTCAACACTCGCCTATGAGTGATAACATGCGTTGTTTGGTTTTCTGTTCTTGTGTCAGTTTGCTGAGAATGACGGTTTCCAAATTCATCCATGTCCCTATTTTATCAAGTATAAAAACACTAAGTACTATAAGTAAAAGACAAAGATCATCAGCCTGAATTTACAAAAAGCACAATCCAGTTGTATGCTGCTTATAAGAAACATACATATGTATAAAAAACACAGAAAATTTCAAATGAACAAATGGAAAAACATATACCACGTAAACACTAATTTTAAAAAAGCCATTCTGATCACAGAAATACTAAATGGAGGGTACATTTCATTATGACAGCAGGATCAATCCAACAAGAAGATATAACAACCCTAAATGTGAACACACATAGTAATATAACCTCAAAATATATAAATTTAAGAACTGGCAGAACTAAAGGCAAAATAAATTTGCAATCACAGTTAGAGACAGTGAAACACCCCCCTCCAGTAACTGACGAAACAAGCAGCCATAAATATCAGTAGAGACACTGGAAATGTGAACAATACAAAAACATGTGATGTAATTAGCATGCATAGAACACTACACCCAACAACTAAAAATACACATTCTTTTCAAGTGCACTTATTCTAGGGCTAGCTATGTCCCACTACTAAGGCATGATGCATTTGGTATCTCTGAATACCCCAAGCATTCAATGAGGTCTATTGACTTTGGATAGATAGAACTTGAACATCTCCTAGGCCTATGTCAGCTTTAGGAATCATGCATTTTACCTCTTGCCAGTCCTTCTTGCCTCACATCATGGAATTTCATACTCCGCATGTCCACTTTAGTGATCAACAAAGGAACTTAGGGAAAACCAGTACAGATCTCTGGCACTCTTTCCCTACATGGCTCCTTCTGGTTCCCTGTCCCACCAGTGCCAGCACCTCCACCTCCTTGAGCTCTGGTCTCTGTCTTCTCAGTTCAGCACCACCATTCTCTGCTTGGAATCCTCTCCCTACCATGAGGTTGAGAAGATGCTCCTGGGCAGGAATCCAGTGCTGTTGGTTGATTTCATTTGTTTCTCTAACCTGCAGTCTGTTCTCCAGGGTCTAACAATGGTTATTTCATAGAGGTGACTCCATTTTCTACTTGTTTGTAGCAGAATAATAAGTTTGGATCCCCTTACTCCATTACGGCTGCCTGGGTTTTTTAATCCCTTTAAAATATTGTATTGATCATTGATATGTGTGGGTTCACTAAACAGTTTCAATAGAAGTATTTTTGTCCAGTTTCACCATCCTAGTACTGTTCATTTTTTATATTGCTGAGAATATACTTCATCTTTGTGATGCCATATACAGATCAACTCACACAAAGTCATTAGGTTATGGAGGACAGAAATGTTAGAATCTTGCAGTAGTTGAATTCAGCTAAAAGGGTACTTAAAAGGTTTAGTCTGACCCCTCATTTTAAAAAGTGAAGTAGTAGAAACTGACTAATTGTTCATTGAATCTATTTCCCCTTCTTCCTTGCCAAAACTAGAATGTGTTTACCAGCCTGATGTGCAATTAAGTATGGTCATGTGATTCACTGCAGCCAATGAAATGTGAATAGATCCCACATAATCTTTAACTCTTTTCTCATCTACTAGCTGGATTACTGAATGACCATGTGGAAGACTGGAGAGTGGCCAGAACACCCAACGGGCCTCTCTGCAAATAGGCAGTCTATCTACTTTTAAAGTGTGAAAGTACGTGTGAAAGTACTGGGAGTTAGCAGCTAATGTTACCTTCATAGATGCATAAGTGGGAACTGATGCCTAGGAAGGGAAAATGACAAAGTTCATCAGGCTAACATTTTTTTCACATCCAAACTATTTCCATATTGATTCTATAGCAGGTGCCAAGACCATGCCTGATGTGTTGTTAAATAATTTTTCAGTATCTACAATAATGCCTTCTTTTTTCCTTTTTCTTTCTTTCTTTTTTATTTTTTTGAGATAGAGCCTTGCTCTGCCACCCAGGCTGGAGTGCAGTGATGTAATCTCAGCTCACTGCAAACTTCACCTCCCAGGTTCAAAGGATTCTCCTGCCTCAGCCTCCCAAATAGCTGGGACTACATTCATGCCCAGCTAATTTTTGTACTTTTGGTAGAGACAGAGTTTCAACATGTTGACCAGGCTTCTGACCTCAGGTGATCCACCCACCTTGGCCTCCCAAAGTGCTAGGATTACAGGCATGAGCCACCACACCTAGCCAATAGTGCCTTCTTAATGTAGCTTTTTGTTTTTTATATACTATAAATGCCACTAGACTATGATGAAGGGAAAAAGACTCATTCCACTTTCCATATGCCCAAAAACAGCAGGGCCAATCAGTAAATACCTTCATAAGATTTACCCTAAGCATATCTGGCCAAGCACATGAAAGAGAAAAAGGTCTTCTTCAGAAATTGTAATCTGTAGTAGGCTGGGGGACATTTTTAGTTGTAGATATTTGCCCAGTAATTTTTGAAGAAGGGTAATTTATGAAGCTAAGCAAGTAATTAAGTACACCTTCATGTAAAGATTTAAATATCCATAGGTAATACTCTGTGCAGAACTCACAGATGCCAAAAGTAGACTGTCTGTACTAGATAAGGTCTTTGGTCATGTAACTTAGCCTCTGTGCAGCTATGAATTGGTTGCCCTTCAGCTCCAAATCTATCTTTATTTGACCTGCTTTGTAAGACTCGGCGTTGCCCCCTGAATAATGGGAGATGATATTGACACTTGCTTTCTCTATGTCAAATAATTCCTTGAGGATCAAATGAAGCTGAGCACCAGCGCACCTCACGTGGCATCAACAAACCACCTCTGTGTTATCATTATCAGCACACTCACCCCGATCACGGGGAACTAGTTCATGTCAATACTTCTCTCACAACAGGGAATTTCTGTCCTGGAAACATGTCAGCCCTGATGACATGCAGTCATATGGAAATAGGAAGCTAACAAGCATTTCTCCTCTCTCCAGTCAAAGCAGCTGTTTCTACACCCTTCTGCTTTTGCTCCTGCCCCCAATGCTGTAAGTCATGTGGAAATTCCATCCTGGTGTCAGTTCCACACTGGGAAGAATGAGAGGAAGGAAGGAAACTCTTCCTCAGGCCCCTCTGACAGCTGTGGAGATCCAGTGGTCATCAGGACTGAAATATTTCCATGTTTAGGCGATGTAAGATGGTTTTTCCTCACTTCTCTTTTATTGAAATAAGCTGTCATGAAAAGGTAAAGCTTTACAGGTAAAGACCTGTAAGACAGGGCTTGAGAGCAGCACCATTTCTGAGGCTATTTATACATCCACAGTGCCCAAGGGTCAGATGTGGCCATGAGTATAAAGCTAAACAATTGAACTCTGACAAGGCTGACTGATCACTTTCCCCAGATTAGTTATTTTCAAGGCAAAGCAGTGCAGGTGCATGGCTTCCTGCAACTGGAATGACTTGCCCAATGAAGACGACCTGGTTCTCCAACACAGCCAGTACGGTGCAGAGAAAGCCTCTAACCACTAGCTGACCAGGCTGGCGTCATGTGGCCCTGGAGCCCCAGGCTCCCTGCCAAACCCCAGATTCATGGACCCCACGCAAAAAACAGGTGTGAGGCAGTGAGGGCGGTGAAATGGCCTCTATTGTTTTTATAACAATCTCTTCTCATTTTCTATACTGCAGCTTTCATTCAGTCCATTAAATGCAATTTCCTGGCATCACCCAAGCTTGAAAGGCCAGATCAAAAGTACGGAGTGTCCCAGCTGTGTGGGACTCGTTCAGACCTAACATTAACCACAGCCCTTGCGAATGATTTATTCCACTGGAGACATGGAGACACCCTGTGTGCTTCCTCTCTGTGGGATTGGCTTTATTGTTCTCCCAGCACTCCAATTGTACAAACATTTCCTTCATGTGCTCGTCTCTCCTACAACAAAACAATTTTGCCCCTGCTTTGATTTTACACCTGTAGGACACATAAATGGGGAGGACCTTTGGAGGTAGGAGATCCTGCAGTGCTCCAACAGACAGACAGACTGCCTGCCTCTGTGAAGAGAGTCCCTTTCATCCTCCTGTTTTGGGAAACACAGTAACTAGAAAGCTGAATTCTGTGCCAATGATCCATTAGATTTTAAGACTATGTTTAAGGAACCTAAAAAAGACACAACGTACTTGGTACACAGTAGGCGATAAATAAATAGCAACAGAGTCAAAGTAATGGGAATAGGCAGGGTGCACTGGCTCATGCCTATAATCCCAGCACTTTGGGAGACTGAGGTGGGTGGATTGCTTGAGCCCAGGACTTTGAGACTAGCCTGGGCAATATAGTGAAACATCATCTCTACATAAAATTTAAAAATTAGCCAGGCCTGGTGGTGCGTGCCCATAGTACTATGTACTCAGGAGGCTGAGGCCAGAAGATCACTTGAGCCAGGAGGGTGAAAGTTGCAGTGAGCAGAGATCGTGCCACCACACTCCAACCTTGGAGACAGAGTGAGACTCTGTCTCAAAACAAACAATAAAACAAACAACAACAACAAAAACCAAGGAAAACAAAAGTAACGGGGGTAGGAGGAGCACAGGGTCTGAACCAAGAACTCTGAGTGTGGCTTCAGCATTGGGCAATGGCTTCCAGCTTCGTTAGAACTCAGTTTCAGTGTTCATTCATCTAAGTTCATAATCACACTCATCTTTAACATTCTCTTATACCCATAAAGAGGTGGAAGAGGAAAGAGCACTGGACCAGGAGCCCAAGTCTAGAGTCCTGTTACTTTTCCCCCTTAACCAGCTCAAGTCATCTACTGGCTCTGGTCCCTGTCTGTTAAGATCAGGAAGGATAACTTTGACCTCCTATAAAGCTTCCCAAGGGTTGTGGCAAGAACTAAATGAGACCAGGTTTAAAAAAAAAAAAAAGCTTTTTTAAAAAAAAAAAAAAAAAGAAAGGTAAAAACAGTAAGTACATGAAAAGGTTGTTTTTATCTATTAAATAAGATAACTAAAAAGTGAAATAGGCTCTTTTGGCAAAATCTGAATTAGCTACAGAATCAGAGCTCTCCATGAAGGCAATTACTTTTCCCCTTCAAACACTTGCATGTGGCTATTTCAGCAATATGGTCCTTATGTGTGGCTACTTCCCCATGACAAAGTCAACCACTCATAGGTAGAACTGCTTCTTAAGTAGCCTCTTTCCATTTTAGTTTTCCTTGAAGGAAATCAAACCATTTTACCCATATTTTGAAATGGCTGCTGTAGGGCAGGCAGACTGAGGTGGGAGAAATTTGAATCTGTAGAGAATCTCCAGTGATGTAACCAGTACTTCTCTTTTTCTTTTTTTCTTTTTTTTGCTCTTGTTGCCCAGGATGATGGAGGGCAATGGTGTGATCTAGGTTCACTGCAACTTCTGCCTCCTGGATTCAAGCGATTCTCCTGCCATAGCCTCCTGAGTAGCTGAGATTACAGGCATCCGCCACCATGCCAGGCTAATTCTTGTATATTTAATAGAGACAGGGTTTCACCATGTTGATCAGGCTGATCTTGAACTCCTGACCTCAGGTGTGATCCACCCATCTCAGCCTCCCAAAGTGCTGGGACCACAGCCATGAGCCACCGTGCCCAGACCCTCTTTCTAGGCCTTTTCCGGATCAAGAAAAACTGAGTCTAACACGTTTAAAAGCCTTAAAAGAAACAGTGCCTACTCTCTCTGAGGGCTGCTACCTGAGAGGCTTTATCTACATACCAAGGTCACCTTTGCCAGCCAGGCCTCTTCCTTTTCCGTCCCACAACCTGTCATGCCACTAAATCCTAATTTACTACCATAACCTGTTTTGGGCCATGCTCTGAGCCTCATTCTTTCTGTAACCTTAAGATGGTGAAGAAGCTTCTGTACCTCTTCTGGGCTTGGTGATCCATTCTGAAGATTCCCGTGTGTGCACCTGACATAAATGTGTATGCATTTTCTTCTGTTACTCAATCTGCCTCATGAGAGTCATTTTTCAGCAAACCTTTAGCGGGGCAACTCTTGGGCCCCACACCCCCCAGGAATTTTCTACATCCAGAATCAGGTAAACTGCATCCTCTTCCTCCAATCTGACTCTTTAGTAACAACCAAAGCCTACCGAGATTTACAGCTGCCAAGAAACCTCTGCATCTCTATGGAGATTCTTGAAGACCTTACTATCAGCAGAACCCACAGGAATGGTTTATAATGGCAGACCGAGAGGCAGTGCGGCTGATATTTTGGATAGATGAACTGCCCTTTCTTCATTCATGCTCTCAGCAACCCACTCCTCCTCCAAGAGCTCTGAATACAGCCTCATTTCAGGAGAAACTTTGGGTTTTGCTGCTGTCACAAAAACTTCTGTCATCTGAAACACTCATAAATAGATTCACCTGAAATTAAGCAACATGAAATAAATGGTGAAACCAATGACACCAAGAGAAGTGAAGATGTCTTTTGTTGTTTTTTTTTTTTTTTTAAACCAAAGAAGCCAAAGCTTTGGAATGCCCCAGTCAAAATTCAGCACGTGGTAGTGGAAAGCAGCATGACCCAGTTCCCAAACTTTCTTTGCTCAAAGTGCCCTAGCATCTCTGTAATTTGTTCACAGTCCCCTTGTGCCAAAAGAAATTTCTAGTGGTTCCCTTTATTAATTACTGCGGTTATAAGCATTTATGTCCCAGCAAGCTAGAAGCCATTGGAAAAATAATACACAAATAGAAAGCAAAGAAGCCATTGTATTTCATTCTAAAATAGTTGCTTACTAATGGCTGTATACATCCTTTGGGCCCCACACAACTTCTCAATCCTTGGACTCAGAGTGGACGTTGCTACTCTCATTTCCTGTTTCATATTGGTTTTTCTGCAATAGGGACTTTTTCTCTAAGCAACTTCTAAAAATCCAGCTTTGCAAAGGTATGTTATTAAAAGGAATATGGCGTGACCCAACGTGGAAACCCAACCATCTCAACTAGCAATTCACACACTGCCTGACAGATATTGAGTATCACTGTGCTTTCCTAGAAAACAGAAAAATTCTCAACAACCTGCAGGGCGTGTCTGCCTTCACTGTAGTCCACAGGGCTGCTTCAGAGCAGGACTGATGACTCATAGGTCTAGTGAAAGATCCCTGGGTGGGGCAGCTGAAGGCCTGGGTTTGAATCCTGACTGCCCCCAGCAGCTGTGCAACCTTAGACCAAGCAGCAGACCTTTCTGGGGTTCAATTTTCTATGTATAGAAGGGAGCTGAGAATCCCTAAGGACAACTTACTCTAGAATTCTCTTCTATAAAAAGGTAACTCCAAAGTAATCCACACATATTTTTAAAAGGATATAAAGTGTGACCATAAAACTATGCTCCAGTTCCGCAAACCAGTCTACAGATTTCATTAAAACAGAGACATGAGCTGTGACCACGGCAATTCTGATGTGGGTCTGAGATGGGGCCCTAAATGTGTATTTTTTTTTAAAGTTCCTCCAGATGATTCTGTTGCCTGGATTAATTTGGGAATCATTTCCTACTGACAACACAGCAAAATCGACAGCCTCGTGCTCCAAAGCACCAAGTCAGCAAAAAATGTTTGTGCATATTAAAATCTATCTCATTATTTCCTTTTAATGATACTTCATTATGTTCTCTTTTCCCTTTTAATTTGGTTGCATCACTCAAGTGGGTGTGATTCCCAGTTTCTTGTCAGAATGGCCACAAGGCCTTACTCTGCCACCCTAGAGCTCGCGGAGACAGGAAAACCAGAGTCCCCCAACGTGGTTGCACCTAATCTCCAGCTGTCCATTTGCAAAAGACACACAAACAGTTTCATTTTCACAATAATTTTTTAAAAGACTTCTCCAGATATCTACATTTTCTTTGGCAGTCTGACTTCTATGACACAAAAGTTCAGGGTCAACTTTCCAAAAAATAATGAGGAAAGAGCCAGCCAGCTGCTCAGTTATGGCCTCGCTTTCAATGCTAATTAGTGCAAGAGCACACATGAAATTCTGGTGCAGACAAATTGTTCCTTTCTCACTGAACTCCGCTAGAAGGCTGGAAGGGACATTTGGAAAGATAGTCATTCGTGGGACTTATTTTTTAAAACATGAAAAAGAAGCGAATTTTAAAGCAACATCCACAGAGTCGAAGTGTAGGTTCATCACCAATTATTTCCTCTTCAGTGAGAGTTAGGGGCGAGTTACAAAGTTCAGTTTTTGGGTTTGGGTTTGAGGGATATTTTTCCCCCACTACTGAGACAAAGCCATAATCTATGAAATATAGCAGATTTCTCGTGGGCCTAGTTCTGCATGCTTGCAAACATTTAAAATTGCACTTGTGGTGCATAAAAGATTTATAATGATCTTATCCACAAATATAAATTCTGTCCCACACAGGGTAGAAAGACCTAGAAGCAGAAGCAGTGAACAGCTGAATGTGAGCACAGAGTCATAAATTCATAACACTTACAGCTTTTTAACAACCCTATCATAAATGTGACTGATTTCAATTTAATTTATAGGATTTTGCAGCCGGGTCCAAGAATGTCTTTTGAAAACTAAAAATTTAGAAACAATAACATACAGTTTCTATAGTTTCAATTCACAAGAAAATGTCCATGATCTTCAGGTAACTCTGATGAGACATCTGGGCCATCCTTGCTTGCGCAAAGTAACTTGGGAGAAATCCCTAAACTCATTGCAGCAAACTGCAGGAGTCAAAAGAAGGCTCAGAACACATACTCACGTCAAACCACGGTGCACATAACAAAGGCTTGACAGTGGGTTTCCGGGGAAACTATCCAGTAGAGTAGGAAAAGCCCTATCTTTTGTAAGATAGATAAATCTGCATTCAAAACCCAGTCTCTCCTCCTTAGCTGAGTGATGATTACGTAAGGAACTAAAGTTCTTCGAAGCTCAGCTTCTTAATTTGGAATAAGGTATTTACTGAGTCTTCTGTGCTAAGCACTATGCTAAATATTAGTTTGTATTATCTATTTCAGCTTTACTGCAACTTCATGGTGTTTTTAAATTCCACTTCACACAAGACAACTGAGGCACTGAGAGATGAGCCTTTTCCTAGATCTTACCTTCTATACATGGAGAAAAGATTTGCATGGAGCCAGTCTGACTTCAAAGTTCTTATCTTGGCCATTGTTCTAAAGTCCTTCACTCTAAAATGCAAGTACCTGGCCGGGCACAGTGGCTCATGCCTGTAATCCCAATGCTTTGGGAGGCCGACGTGGCAGATCACCTGAAGTCAGCAGTTTGAGATCAGACTGGCCAACATGGCCAAACCCCCTCTCTAATTAAAAAAAAATACAAAAAAATCAGCCAGATGTGGTGGTGCACAGCTACTCAGGAGGCTGAGGCGGGAGAATTGCTTCAACCCAGAAGGTGGAGGTTGCAATAAGCCAAGATCACACCATTGCACTCCTGCCTGGGTGACAGAGCGAGACTCCATCTCAAAAATAAATAAATAAAATGCTAATGCCTGGATCTACCTCAGAAAATTATAGATTGGTGTAAAATATTCAGGACAATAATTTTTTAAAAAATTATTAAAGGGAGTTTCTTAGCTCCCTTTTCTGAGATAGCATAAAGTCTCATCCATTATTGTTTTCAGTAATTCACTGCATTGGCCCAAAGGTAAGTGATGAAATCTGCTGAACTACTCTCCACTGATCCACCTAAAATGTCTTCTTCCCCTCAACCAGGCATGACCCCCATCCTACCCTGAGAATCAAAGTGTAATGAACCTTCATCCCAGGCAACCTCTGCATAGCTCCCTCAGTTCTAGGCAGCTTTTAGGGCCAAATTTTTTAGGTTTCCTAAGAGTGCATCTCATCTTCAACAGAGAGTCTCTGTGTATCTCCTCTGGGAATTCCCAAATATATTCGATTATTACTTTTTCAAAGAGCAACAGACAGTGGTCAAGTACCCACTACATATCAGGCATGGTGCCACCTGCCAGAGGCACCAGAGCAAGCCTTACCCACACATTACCCCCATGGAGCTTTGGGTTCAGACTGGAGATAGCCAGGAAGCAGCAAGGTCAGAACTGTGGGAGGCTCCAGGATAGGCAGAGAAGCAGGGTGGAACCACCCAGCAGGTGGGATCCTGGTGAGCAGACAGAGCTTCCTGGAAGATGTGGCCTCAGAGCTGACACAAATGCTGGAAGAGTAACCAGAGGAAATTCCAGGAGAAGCCACTTAGGAAGACATGGTCAGGATGCACAGCTGCCATCAGAATAGGAGAGGCCCAGGCCATGCGGAAACGAACGTGGAGGGCAGGAATGAGAAGAGAGAGGCGCCAAAGGAACCAAATGTCTCACCAAGATGATGCACTACTCGTTCACTTAATAGACCAACTCCAGGAAGTACCAGCATATTCTGTAACCTTCCTACAAGACCTGAAAGTAGAAAAGACGCACGCAGCACAAAATGACTGTACGGCTCTTTGCTCTGGATACAACCCAGTGAAAGTTAAATATAAAGGCTTGAGACTAAATCAGAAAAGTCATATACTTATAAAATCTTATGGTATCAAATTTGCTTTGCAGAAAAATGTAAGATGTTCTAATCGTCTTTGCTTCCCTGTCCCCTGAACTCAGCCCCTACGAAGTAAACATTCTGTATCCCCAAAATTACATTGAAAATACTACCTTGCATAGATCTGATTTACATGCATGATGTATGATGTATTACTGTTTGTAGAAAGCAAAATTCCATTGAGTAAAATGTACTCGGTATCTTAGGAGAAGAAAAGCAAAGAATAATAATTTCTTTCCTTTGAGTCTAGGAGTTAATTTCTATGCTGGACAATTTTTTAATAACGTTGGACACACCATGAGATTTTTGGAAGTTCATTTAGTTCTGAACCCTCTTAAGTTATAATTTTTCTTCTAGCTCAGATGGATCTTTTATCTGTTCCACCCTTAATACTCCTGCTAATCTTAGTATAGAAAAGCTTCATAATTTGAAAAAGAGAAGTTTAACAAGACATGAGGCTGATTGTTTACACAATCAGAACATCTAATTGAGTTACAGTATTCTAAACCACGCTTGCGTGCAGGGAGATAATTTTTCCTTCATTTCCTATTTTATCAGAAAATTAACCTTCATTTAAAACACTGTGGTCTGAAACACTTTTATAGCTACATTCTCTCTGCTGTTCAAAAGAATTTGAATTTTAAATTTTCCGTCCTGGTCTTTAAAAATGAAACAAACTGCAGACGCATTGGGGACCAGGTGTTTATGATCAAGCAGACATCAGAATGTGACGTGGGTCCAAAGCCCTGCTCCTGCCAGCCAAGGAGACTACTCTACCAGATATGCTCTTAGTTTTTCAACTTTTGGTGAAATAATGAGGCTCTGAATTTGCATAGCAATCTTTTTGTCTGAAAACCTAAGAGTCCCGCAGATCTTTCATTTAATTGCGCAAACATTGGAAACCTTTATTAAGTACCTCTCTGCATGGAGAACTCAGCTTGGCCCCAGACAAGCCAGACTTGAATCCTGCAATGATGACACAGAGTTGGCCATGGTACAAGTGAAGTTAGGTAATTCATTTGACACACAGTTCACTAAGCATTAAGCACTCATGACACATATGTAACCAGAGGGGGCCCAAGTTCGTCTGGGGTCATCTTGTCTTGTAATTTTCTGGAACAAATACCCAAGCTATCATTTCACAGATTGCTGATATTTCTACCAGAAATTGAGTCTCCACTAAAGGATTTCTGAAGATTCTGAGACAGGGTGAAGGGTAGAAGGAGACACCGTCTCACATCTAGACATCTGTTACAGGTTGAATCGTACGTGCCCTTGAAATGGATCTGTTCAAGTCCTAACCCCTGGTGTCTGTGAACATAACCTCATTTGGAAGTAGGGTCTTTGCAGATATAATCAAATTAAAATGAAGTCATTAGGATGGGCCCTAATCCAATATGACTGTTGTCCTTATAAGAAGAGGGAAATGTGGACACAGACACACAAGAGACGCTGTGTGGCAACAGATGCAGAGACTGGAGCAACTCAGCTGCAAGCTGAGGAGTGCTGAGGCTGGCCGGTGACACCAGAAGCTGGAAGGGGCAACAGAGAATTCTCCTTTACACATGAGAATACAGACAGCCCCAGAGATTAGCTCTTCCTCCAGCTCTTGCTGCTTACACATCATGATGAGATCTGCGTGCAGGCAGTCTCACTCCACAGTTCTTGTCTTGACCATCATACTAAAGTCTTTCACCCTAAAATGCAAGTAACCGGGTCCACTTTAGAAAGGGTTCAGGTTTCAGAGAGAGTGAAGCCCTGCCAACACCTTGATTTTGGACTCGTGGCTTCCAGAATTCTGAGAAAATAAATTTCCATTGTGTTAAACCATCCAGTTTGTGGGATTTTGTTACGGCAGCTGCAAGAAACAAACACACCATCTCAGCTATGTCTGTCTTCCCTGCCGCTTGGCTTCATGGTAAACAGGGATCCAAGCCTTTCACTCTCAGATCACCCTCTTCCAGGACTGTTATGTGTAACAGATCTTTATGAAGGGCTGGGTATAAAAGAGGGGAATTGCTGTACAGATCTGAAATAAAACCCCATGTCTCTGCTGCTGAAGTTTAGCTTCCAGAGGGAATCTTGGCTGGCCCTGTTGGGGCTCGGGTCCCAAACTGTTGGCAGGGACCAGCCAGCTTTTTCCCCTAGAGGTCTTACCCTACCTCCCACCACAATTCTCTACTGAAATTCTCATTTCTAGGATTTGCCCATAAGAAAATCCAAATCACTTTATAGCAGAATAACCTGTGTGCCACAGGAAGGTTCTTGTTTTCCTTCTATGCAAAACTAGGCTCCCCAGAACTATGATCTGATTAAATAGCCGAAAGTTTCCTTCACAGATTGTCCTAGCCCAGTAATGTATCCTTACCATGGAGGCTCTGGGAAATGGTTTTCAAAGAACCCTTCACATCATAATCACTTTGAGTGTCTACCTAAAATGCAGATCCCACTGGATTACAGGCTTTTTAGGGGAAGTTTAGGAGCCTACATTTTAAGAGTCCTGGTGACCAAGAACCATAGCATTAAAGCCAAGAGCACAAACTTCAGCCAACCTTTAAAATAGCTGTTCTTTCCCTCTTCCTTCATAACAATGCCAAGGGTAGAGACTGATAGGCTTGCTGCAATGTCCCCTTGGACCAAATCTGATTCTACTCCGTTGCAAACACAGTACAGAAGGTCCACACACCCTCCCACCAGCCTCTCCCTCCCCAGCACAGCGACAGCTCCTCCCTGGCCAAACCTCAGTCTCAGAGGTGGCATCCTCTTTGCTATTGAACTTGAACCCTGATGCCACTTGGCAGTGGAGACTTTGGGCACTCTAGTCAGAAAGAGTCACTTCCTCCTCTGCTCTCCTCCCCCTCTCGGGACCCAGTTAAATCCTCCACCAGTGGCCACCTTCCTCCTCACTCCGCCTTTCTCTTTCCTAGTATCTCCTGAGACTTGGTAAGACTACCAACATATATTAATAGTTCCTAAATTATTTTAATGCAATAATTCAAACCAGGTTATTTGATCTTACTGGAAGTGAACACAAAATAATTCTCCCCCTGAGGTTGATGCACCTCCCCTGTATTGAATGCACAGATGAATCTGAGTCCCACAGGAGAAGCCTGCTGTTGTCACCAGCTTGCTCTTTCCTTTTCTTTCCCTCATGTTTATCTACTCTAGGGAAGAAAAAATCACTTTCCTTTAATAGATATTTATTGAACTACTACTTTGCTCCAGGCAATGGACATAAATAATTCAGGGACTTTACCACTGAAGAAGGCATAAAAAGTAAACAAAACCTATGAAATAAATATGGATCATGTTCTATTGGAGTTCAGAGGACGGAACCTCAATGCAGCACAACCTAGTCAAAAAAGCCAGCATAGAGTTGCTGGGACCTAGGATCACGAAGCCACTGTGGAGGAGGCATGAGAAAAGATGAGTCCTGCAAGGTCCTTTTGCTCACAAGCTATAGAAACAGACAATGTGATTGAAATGCTTCAGCAGGCCACGTGGCCCAGGCATTAAAGCACCAACTACGTTTGCTTGAGGGAGCTACGTAACCTTCCTGAGCCTTAGTTTTCTCATCTGTGATATCAAAGTAATAAGAGTTTTTGAAGCAAATGAAAATTAAGCCATAAAGTGCTTAGGAAAGCACATAATAAGCTCTCAATAACTACCTATTATGGCAAAGGAAAAAGGTGGACTTCATAAAGATAGATCTCAGAACAGAAGGAAGACTGAAAACCAAGCCCCATGGAATGAACCAGAGCCAGGGAAGCTCCATAAACCATGACTATGGACCTCAGGTGGCTGTGCATCAGGCCCCTGTCAGGTAGGCTCCAGCCAACTCTTGCAATTCCCAGGAGAGAGATTCTGGCTGCCTAGCTTGGGGCAGAGGACAGGTCCCAGTGACATGGCACCGGAGGCTCAGACATCCCACTTTGCAAGAAGATTCCAGACAAGGAAACTGACAGATCATAGTCTAGGGGGGCAACCCAAGAGGCTTTGGTATAGTGGGAACCTGGGGTTTGTAGCAGGATAGAAGAAATGTATATTTTTTCCTGTGGGCAGTGAGAAACTACTGAAGGAAGGGAAGACAGGAGCACTAAGTGCTTGCCCAGGGACATAGGTCATTCTCAGAAGGCACCGTCAGGTATTGAAGACCATGGAGCAAGCTCACTTGATATGGTTAGACTTTGTGTCCCCACTCAAATCTCATCTTGAATTGTAGTTCCCCAAATCCCCACATGTCATGGGGGGTACCCAGTGGGAGGTAATTAAATCATAGGGGCAGCTACCTCCATGCTGTTCTCATGATAGTGAGTGAGTTCTCATAAGATGTGATGGTTTTGTTAGGGGATTTCCCCACCCTCTGCTTTGCACTTCTCCTTTCTGCCACCGTGTGAAGAAGGTGTGTTTGCTTCCCCTTCCATCATGTTTGTAAGTTTCCTGAGGCCTCCCCAGCCATGCTGAGCGGTGAGTTTCATAAATAAACTCGCTTTCCTTTGTAAATTACCCAGTCTTGGGTATTTCTTTATTAGTAGCTTGAGAACTCACCAATACACCACTTTACTCCTGTTGCAAGCCCTGGTACCCCAGCAGGAGGTCCCAGCCCACCAGGCACTCTGGTATACCCCAGGAGGTGTCTATGGAGGGCCCTTCTATGGCCCAGGGATGTCTAACATATGTGCATCCAGGTTCAGATTCATCTCCTTGCAAGATAAAGGTCGTTTCTAAATGGCTCACTTTTCTAATGTGCACACAACGAAACTACATGGAGATCCTGGAATTTAAGATACAATTTTCAATCTACTTGGCCCCCGAATTCAGTAGAATTTGGATCTTTTCAAGTGTTTTAAAAACAATCTGTGCTAATGGCACAATGTTCTTGCTAATGCCCTTTAAGGGCCAAATTTTCAAAAATGGCAAATAAATTTGTTTGTCGTTTCCATGTGTAGTTTTATGGGTGGGTATAAATACTGCAGTTGAAATAACAAGCTGATTTTTTCTTTGCAAACATTTATACTGAGGATTGAATGAGATGTAAATTGGAAAGGTTATCCTTGTCTAAGGAAAAAGGGCAGGGCCGTTCTCAGCTCAGAGCACACCAGACAGCCAGGGTCAGGAAGGGGCTATGACAGAACAGGGTATTCTCCTTATGCCAGGCTTCAAGAGAAACTGGGCTAGTTTGTCCACACAACAGGCCACAAGAACACTAGCTGCAGCTTGTCAGTTGCCTCAAGTAACTCCTCTTCCCTCTCCCACTTCACCTCAGGAATTACTCCAGACCATCCACCCTAGACATCACCAGAGCCTGCATCTCCAGGCTCTCTGATCCCATAATACCAACTCCCTAAATTTGCCCTGGGATTGCTCTATTTGGACAACGGTTTTGACACTGGACTTCAAATTTCAGTGAACTTTCACCCACATCACCCCAAACTCAGATTTGTTCCCTGTCTTAACTTCTAGGTCCTTAGGAGTCCAAATGAGATCTCCTCTGCCAGTGTGAGCCCCTCAGACTACTGCCAGTGGGCCGGTCTATACTATATACAGCCCCCAGCCCAACCTGCCATGGGCAAATGCACAAAAGCTTGGAATCCAAGCTTTTTTTCACTGCATTCTGACTGCATTTTTTTTTCACTGCATTCTGACTGTTCCTCCACTCCAAAGGCTAACATGACAGACTCCAAAGCACGGGGCAAAACTAGAGACTGGGGTATGGTCTTCACGCTCCGCTGTTTTCAAATATATTCAATGGTACTGTAGCAACGGCATCACCCTGGGCTATCCCAGGATAGGAGGGCTGAAAGCTCACAGCCAGCTGGTGCCTTTCTGAATGGCCATACTTATACTCTGCTAGTCATTGTGTATTGTGACAGTCACCCCTCGCTGCACCCAGTTAAAAGTGAGAAGCAAGAGAGAAGTCCGTGCTGGAATCAAGTTGTGTTGCACCAGAACCAGGAGAATGCAGGCTCTTGGCATATGAAGTAGTTAGTACAATGAACCCAGGCACCAAGCTCCTGCCTCTCCCCTCCTGATGAGAAGGAGGAGCAGGCCAGGGGCTGGAAGGGACAGCTGACCCCCTCTCCTGCTGTACAGGCCAGGCTAGGCGAGCTGCACAGGCATTGGGAGGGAGGAGTTGCTGAGGACACTTGAACGACCAGCAGCAGCCAGGCCCCTCTGCCCACAGGAAATGTTCCCAGAGGAATCCACGGGCTTCTAGAAGTCTCAGGTCTTCCCTCCCAACACAAGCCCCTCCTTCCCTGCAGCCTCACCCTGTCCTAAAACACTGTGCATTTGGCCACATGTAAGTTGGGACCTCATCCTCAAAACACGACATGCATGTCTATACCTCGACCCGGGGTCAACACTTGGCCAGCCAGGAGAGGCCTTGACCACACTCCTGGACCCTGCCATCTTTCCTTCCTCCACAGGACAGCACAGAAACTCAAAAAATGCCTGTGGAATAAAGCACACATTTTATTTTTGAATCCAGTCTCTGTTCCCCACAGAGCACGTAAGCGTGAAGGCAGGACTGTCTGCTTCCTTCACGCTTACATCCCAGCACTTACTCAGAGCCGATCAACCAGCCGGAGCTCAAGAAATACATGGTGACAAAGTAAATAAATTCATCTGTGGAGACACTAAAGCTTTCCTAGGACCAGCATAAAGGAAAATCTTCAACACAGCTAATACCCAATTCTCAGATCAACCTCATTTTATTGTCACTCATAAGTGCCCTAGCTTATTTGCATAGCAAAAATAAGATTCCACTGGATGCCACACTCAAATCAGTTCCCTGAGAATTACTCAGCAGAGGCCTGGATTAGTCGATGTGTTTAGTTTGGAAGTTCCTGACTTCACAAAAGTTACTTTCAGTTACTAGGAATTTTCCAGTACATTTTCTTTGGCTTTATAAAAAAAGATCTGATCCAATTATGATTTTTCTCTCTCTAGAATTTCTACATTTAGCTTCAGGATTTATCAATGACATTTTCTCAAAGCAAGAAAATCTCTTCAGCCAACAGTATAACTGTTTTAGAAGGGAAAGGTAGATTTTTTTTCCCCTTTTTGAAGCTGTTGGTGTGTCCAGGAGAACTCACAGGCTCACCCCTTGCTTCTCTACGGTGGCTTTGGGAAGAACAGCGAATTTGGAATACTCATTTGCCGATGGTACCAGCATCAGAGTTCTCAGTGGACTTTTGCCAAAGGCCATTAATAAAATACAGTCCAAATGTCCTAATTAGCATGCCCTCGAGTGTGGTCATGTGTACAGCTTGGACTGGCTGTTGGCGATGAGCTGCTCTCGCAAAGCTCAAGTCTCTGCTTCCAGCAGGCTACGTCACAGAGGACCTGCTGCAATGAGCCTTCTGGAGGTGGGGGCAATGTGCGGAAGGACACGTCGCTGCCAGCCACCTGCACTCCAGCCAGGACCCGGAGCTGGGCACCAGCCGCGCCCAGCTGAGAGGTGATGTCAGATGTTCCTGTTGGGATCCGGCTTCTGGCTAGAAGCAACTCCCGTGTAATGGAAGAGCAGCTTCCCTGCTAAGCTTCAACTCTGAAACTTAATGACCCAAATGCTTCAAGAAGCACTGCTTGGGTTTTGCCAGAGACATAAAGGTCTTACCCCATTAATTGGTGCCTAAATAAAAAGAATAAACACTGCAGAATCTAAAGTTGCTCCCCACCTTTTCCTACCCTGAATGTACTATGACCCTAGAAAACACTTACTTAATAAGTATTTTTTTAAAACAAAAATAAATATCCTGAAAACTACTCTAGGATAGATTTCTGCAGAATGGAATTGTAAAGAAAAGAACAATGATTACTCCCCCTTTTTAGAAAACTAGATTTTTTTGCAGTTGAACTTTCTTTGCTACTGACATAGGGGACAGAGCACCCAAAGATAAATTTACCAAAAGATAAATTTTTGCATCCTTCCATGAAATGACCCTGGGACACCCAGCAGTGCTAGGTATTTACGTAAGCTGGACCAGACAGGTAATTCAGTATACTCCAAATAATACACCCCTTAGTGCTGGTTTCCTGAACACAGGTTCAGATGGAAATAGCCCTGTATGCCCAAAGGGTAGTAGGATTTTCTTCAGTCTTTCTGTCCTGATATCAAAATACGATGCTATTTTCTAACATTTTAGGTTTTGTTCAACCTAGAACCATTATTGACCCCTGCATCCTTGGCACCCAGCACAGAGTCTGCTGCTTGGTAGATGAACAGCAAATTTTTACCAAGTGAGTGGTAATCACCAACCTTAACTACCTTAGATAATTGTTCTGCGAAATCTGCTCTGAGTCCATTGATATAATTTGGCTCCGTCCCCACCCAAATCTCGTGTCAAATTGCATCTCTCATAATTCTCATGGTTATAGGAGCAACCTGAGGGGAGATAATTGAATCATGGGGGCAGTTTCTCCCATACTGTTCTCATGGTTGTGAATAAGTCTTAACCTGATGGTTTTATAAGGAAAAACGCCTTTTGCTTGGCTCTCATCTCTCTCTTTGCATGGTACCATCCATGTAAGAGGTAACTTGCTCCTCTTTGCCTTCCACCATCACTGTGAGGCCTCCCAGCCGCATGGAACTATAAATCCAATTAAACCTCTTTCTTTTGTAAATTGCCCAGTCTCAGGTATGTCTTTATCAGCTGTGTGAAAAAAACTAATACAGCCATGGTGAGGGTCACTGCCAAAGGCAGCTTTCCTGGAAGCCTCTCAGCAGATGCCACGGCTACAGTTGTGGCATCTTTTGAGTAGCCTGCTCTTTAAGAGGACATAGTCTGGCCCTAGAAGACTTACCTGGTGGTGCTCCCTTCTGAACAATACCCCAAGAACATATCGCTTGGTGCCTACTCTCCTGTTTCATCCCTCCAGCCTCTGCTTCACTCTCCCCAGCCCGCAGTCAGCTGGAGGTCTCTTCTGCAGCGGCTCAGCACCCCCTTCCCGAATGGCCACCACTCTCCTAGGCTGACAGCCTCCCCTCGGCCAGGGCGGGGTCTGTCCCATGCAGCTGAGAGTCCAGCAGGGAAGATGAAAGTCACCAAGTAAAGCAAACGAAGCTCAATGCAAGAGGACCCATAGCTGCTGCACCCCGATTCTCCTCAGCTACCCTGGACTGTTCCTCAAGGATCCCATGCTTGAGCTCTAAATCCTCGGGTTCTCATCTCAGTCTCCCCAATACAAACATCCAAGGCCCGTGTTTTTTGTTCTAAAATCCTGTGCCATACATACTCCCAATGACAAGTACTTCAATAGTTTGAGGAAATGTTGTAGGGTATTTTCCCATCAGCAGCATTTTAAATAAAAATACCCTAAAAGCTAACTGAAGCCAAGGTTGGCCCTGGACTTGGGGAAATCTCCCACCCATTCTGACAAAGGAGCCCAGTAATTCTATGCAAAAAATCCTCCTCCCAGGAAAGGCCCAAGTACTCAATTCTTCAGGAGGTGTCACAAAATGTCCATCAGAGCTACAGAAACTTGCTGTCTCTAAAACTCCTTTCATTACTTCCCTTGAACCAGCCACTATGGGGAGCTCAAGCCCGTTTCCCAGTTTCTTTGCAGGCTGTCTGGGTACACTTGGTTGCTCCTGTCAGCACCATGGCTTTGCCCACCCAGCAGAGAAAACATGGGTCACAATTGGGTTTCCATAACTTTTACCCTGTCATAACATAACCAAACTCAGGTCCAGGGCACTTGTCGCCTGAAAGCCAAAAACTCAAGAGATGAGCTTTGGTGAAAGGAAAGTTAGCTTCATTCCAGAAGCCAGCAACCCAGTGTAGGCAGTGAACTAGCATTCAGGGACCACCTCTCTGAGTTGTGCCTCAGGATGAGGGAGTTTTAAGGGAAATAATCATCCAAACATTCTTGTGAAACCTATGTAGTTTTCAGGTGGGCAGTTAATCGTTGCTTTCTTGGTCAACGTTTTGAGACCTTCTGCCAGTGCCACCAGCCTGTTCTTATCAGATAGGTAAGCTGATGCCCAGAGCTGTTGGTCTGAGTATTTTCTTTTCTCTCTTTTGAGGGCCCTGTTTTCCTGAGGCTGATTTCAGTGAATAATCTACATACTCAAGCAAAGCAATAATTATATTCAAGCAATCAGGTTTTTCTCTAACATGGACTCCATCCTGTTGCAAGAGGGCTGCCTGCCTCTAGAGCTGAGGCTCCTACAAAAAGCTGCATGGTGTGCTAGTGAGGGCGTGAGCTTCAGCTGCAGGATATCTGCTTTCCAGTTCCCTGCAACAAGTAGCACCTATGACTTTCGCCTGGTGACTTCTCCCTTCCAAACCCTCTCCGAAAACACACTGACAATTATTACAACAAATGAGGAGTAAGCACAGACCATGTGAGTCTAGAATATAATTAGCACTTAACACATAGAAACCATATCTTGAAGCTGGTGAAGTCTTACTTTCGTCTCCGTGTTCATCATTTAAAAAGGCTTTGTTGATTGTTGAAATAATTTGGTATGATAACTCATGAGCATGTTTACAGTAAGAAGAACATGAGTTTTCAGCATCAAACGTGACAGTCCTGGGTTCCTGTTAATCTGGGAAGCGCCGGGCTGTTGAATGGGTGCTGTAGGTACAGGTATCTGAAGCCGTTTCCCTGGTGTCCTTGCTCACGTCCCCCCCTTCGCTTTGGGGCTTTCCTCTGTGTTGCTTCCCAGTGAGAGTCTGTGTCTTACAGATCCTTCCGTCTAACTCACTTCATGATGCTGGACGCCACTGGCGTGGGCATATTCGACCATCTCAGCAAGCCTCAGCCTTTGGGCAGGACTGTGCCTGGGGCTTTCCCTCCCCCAGGGTGTGAATGGTTTTTTCTATTTTTTTTTTTTTTTTTTTTTGAGACAGAGTTTCGCTCTTGTTACCCAGGCTGGAGTGCAATGCTGCGATCTCGGCTCGCCACAACCTCCGCCTCCCGGGTTCAAGCCATTCTCCTGCCTCAGCCTCCCGAGTAGCTGGGACCACAGGCACCCGCTACCACACCCAGCTAATTTTTGTATTTTTAGTAGATATGGGGTTTCACCATGTTGACCAGGATGGTATCCGTCTCTTGACCTCGTGATCCACCCGCCTCAGCCTCCCAAAGTGCCGGGATTATAGGCGTGAGCCACCACGCCCGGCATGAATGTTTTTTTCTAACATTTTTTAATTAATTTAGTTTTTGAACTTACACATTGTAATTGCACTGTTAATGTTTTGTTCTAAGGCAAATCAGGAAACCTGGAAAGAGCTTTAGTCTGTAGCGGTTTCCCCACATGGCCTGACCAGAGGTGACACATCGCACGCAGCCCTAGCCCCACTCTGTTGCAAGGTGGCACCCTGCAGTGGGTCCCCCAGGCCAAGGAATTCTCAACTCTGCCTGTTGAGCAGCCTCCCCAGAGGATGAATATAAGGGAATACAATACAAGGAGGAATACAAGGCCCAGCCCCCACCCTAGGGTCTAAAGTCATTCATCTTCAGTAAAGTCTGGCATTAGTATTTTTTAAAACCTCCCCAGGAGCTTCTTCAGTGAAGCTTGATTTTAGAATCTTTGGTCTAAGGCCTTGTTCCTCACCGGTGTGGTCACCAGACCCACAGCACAGGGAGCAGCCAGGAGCTGTCAGTCACACCGAGTGTCTGACCCACCCCAACCCTGTGGAACCCAAACCTGCATTGTAAGCAGATGCCGGGGAAATAGATCCACTGAGAGGTGTGAAGAGCCCAGGCTGCTCAGCACCATTGTACTGGCTGCCTAACATAGCATCACAAGCCTGTGGCTCACACATGGGAAATGTGTCATCTCCGCAGCCCTAAAGGCCAGCCGCCTGGGAGCCAGCTATTGGCAGGTGGGTTCCTTCTGAGGGCTGGGAGGGAGAAGGTTTCCAGGCCTATCTCCCTGACTGGCAGGTGGCCCTCTTCTCCCTCCGTCTCTTCACCTCATCTTCCCTCTATGCATCTGTCTCTGCATCCAAATGTCCCCTTTTAATAAAGACATGGGTCATGCTGGATTAAAGCTCTCCCTAAAGGGCTCATTTTAACTTGATCACCCTATAAATAACCTATCTCTAAACAGAGTCACATTCTAAGCTCCCAGAGGTGAAGACTGCTACATATAAGTTCAGGAGGACACTATTCAGCCTGTGACACACATTCTAAGCCTGATTGGAGCCTGACTTTACCTCTACCCCTCTGACCCCCAGTCCTGGACATGGCACTGGGGCACAGAGCTTCTTGCCACCCCTGGAATCCAGTAGTTTCTTTCCTAGCTTATGAGGACTAAGCTCCATTCTTTTTTTTAATTTTGCCCAAATTCCTATCTAAGGAATCAGGGGAGTCATGCACTGCAAACCATAAATTCTCATCGGATGAGTTTTATTTAACCCTATGTATCATGATATACTTTCCAGCCTGACTGTGGCATGACATTACAATACAAGGAAGAAAATCAAAATATTTTACCCCAAAACATGTTTAGTTGCCATATCTTCAAATAGTCCTGCAAAGCTGCCCTTTGTGGGGGAAAATGTGCATCTGCAAAGAATCTCTATTAACATAGCTAGATCTTTTTCTTCCAGGCCCTCCCAATCCTCAAGAGATTAACTAAAAGTCTAGCATCTTTCATAGATCTGAGTAGGCGATATTTGTCCTCTCTTGTCTCTAAGATGTCTCTAAGGGCAGCCACTACAAGGCTTCAAAGAAACCTTGGTCTCCACCATCTTTTATCTTAACCTGAACATTTCCTTTCTATCAGTCTCAGGTCTTTAGACAAACTCCACCAATGATCAACCAGAAAATGCTTACATTTACCTGTAGCCTGGAAACACTCATTTTGAGTTGTCCCACCTTTCTGGACCAAACCAATGTATTTCTTAAATGTAGGTGATTGATGTCTCATGTCTCCCTAAATGTATAAAACCAAGCTGCACCCGACCACTTTGGGCACAGGTCCTTGGGACCTCCTGAGGGCTGTGTTACAGGCCATGGTCATTCATATTTGGCTCAGAATAAATCTCTTCAAATATTTTACAGTTTGACTCTTTTTGTGGACACCTGGCCTCCCGAGGAAGGCGCCCCCTCTTTGGTAAAATTTAGATCAGGGTCCCTGCTCTTTTACAGCTTTCCTAAGCTTCAGCCCTCACTTTTCCTGGCTCTGGAATCTCTTCAGAAGTCTTCTCTGAGCTTGACTTCCTGGGGCTGTGCCTCCCACTGGGTATCCAGCAGGCCAAGGGCAGGGCAGGGTCTCAGCTCACTTTACCTCCCTCTGGCCTGGCACCTGGTAGACGTGCTTTCTCAGGCAACGTTGGCTGTAAAATGAATGTAACACCGTAGGAATCCAAACTTAAAATCGACACCAGGAATGTCCCTCATGTTTACACCAGTTAGAGAAGAGCAGGCCAAGAGAGAGCTGTCCAGCATGGAGACGCAGAGGCTTTTTCAAGGGCCTTCACTCTCTGCTACTCAGCCACTTGTCCTGGGTATTATTATTCGGGGCCTCTGTTTGGGTTTCTTATCAGGTGGTAGGAGGCTGGAACCTAATGGGGCCCCCAACTTCCCTCCAGCTTCTCTTCATGTGCCCGCATCTTACCTGCCCTGCTTATTTTCCCAAGAAATCCTGAGGGCAGTGCTGAGGTTGTTATCCACCTCCCCACTTAAGGTTAAGAGATGGCTCCAAAGCACTTGTGAAACTCCTTGATATTACAGGGGCTGCGGAAATGATGACCATGTCCTGAGAAAGCCAAGATCCTTGTTCCCGCTCCTCCAGCCCTGGTAGGGCCCCATCCTAGCCCCAGCCCAAGCCCACATTCCCCTGGTGTGGCTGCTCCCTCCAGAGACCAGGCATTTTTGCAGGTTTGTCCCACTGAAGTTCACAGGCACAGAGCAGTGGTTTCCTCTGGCCTCTATTGAGTCATCACGAATATTTTGTTTTAATGCAAAAGCCTAGACTTTTTGCACATTCCAACTCTAATCCCAAACAAGTTATTTGTTGATATGTTTGATTTCTTACCTTCTCCCCTTCATACAACTGAATGACAAATATGGAGTTTGGTGATGTCCTGTAACCCATGCATTCTGAAAAGTTAGAGTAACTGGGAAATTAGTTCAAAGGGAAAAACTGAAGTGAGTGTGGAATGAATTAGGTGGCTGGGTCCATGTCAAGACAGATAAACATGGAGTCACAGCCAAGGTAATTATAATATAATCTGGCCATAATCCTATCAGCAGAGGGTGCACAATCTACTGCAAATTTGCTCGAAGATGTGCAGTTCTCCTCCACTCTCCCCTTCTTCCTCAAAGGTAATATGTAGCCCAATGCAAATATGGACTTTTTCTTTCCCCTGAGAGTTTGTTATTCATTTCTCACAATATTCTGGGGGGAAAAATTAGCATGCCAGGTGAATTTATGCATGATCCATTCTTAGAAAGCACTAAGACATAAAAATTATGTTCTCTTGACCTCGGTCCTTTTTTTAGGTTAGGATTCTCTTCTTAAATCCATCTTCCTCTGCCTTGTCTCCCTCTTTCTCTTTCTTTTTCCAGCTGATATCACATGATGGACTATGTATTTAAGATCTGAAAATAGGTGAAAAGCTTGAGCCTGAGGAAGCCGTTGGCATTTATGAATGCATGTAGACGTCCATTCTCTAATGCATTCTCAAACAGAACATGCATTTGGAGAAGGAAAGAGAAACAAGCAGTAGAAGCCAAATCCATTTAAGATGTTTTAAAAATTAGATGTGCTATTATAAACTTAGATAATTTTCTTCCAAATCCACCTCTGTCATAAAGAAAGCGATTGAAGGGGTTATTGTAAGGACAAATACTGCTTTTTTCTTCTATGTCCAAGGAAATGTATCTTCTGCTCAGGAGGAAAAGAAAGCAATGATGCTGCCTCTTTTGTATGGGGAAAAGGCAGCTCTTTATTTTTATGTTAAAGAGTTGTCAAGACACTTATATTTTTCATAGCATTAAAAGTTATTTTTTATTCCACTTAATTGTTCATTGAGATTTCAAAACCAAATCTGCCTCCTTGCCAAATATCTTTGTAATATGTATATTTCACACTGGCTTATTATAATAGGTTTTCTCATGGGGTCTAGCATTCTGGCATCTGCTTTGTTATGATATTATAACAATAATTAACATTTCGTACTTACTGTATAGCCAGCCTTTGATTCATATTTTTAACAAAATGTAATAACAATGCTCTTTCACACAGCATCTTTCATCCCAAAGCCTCAAAGTAGTTGGCAGCATCATATTATGGTCTGAGATAGTTGTATTCACTCCTGAAACCCTCCCAACGCCCCCATGGGGTCTATCCACAGCACGCGTCTTCCTTAGGGGAAAGGAAGGGAAGAAAGGTCAAGTGAATTGCCAGCCAGCAAGACATCAGAGCAGGGCCAGGAATAGAATCCAGCCCGGGTGCCTTCTTGGTCAGGGACTCCAAAGCTGCAACTGCATCTATTTTTAAAATAAAAGAGATAGGGAGAGAAAAGCAAGAGGCATTTGGCTTATTCTGATAGGGATTTGGATATGCCCTAAAAGTCATGCTATATCTTCTGAAACGAACCCCTGGTAACAAAAGTCTGATCAGATGGTGAGGTGCCTGTTTGGCAAACAGCACCTAAATCCTCTCTATAAGGATTGAGTTTTACTGGGCCACAGACTGGGTCCCTTTCCTTTAGAGAGGAGTTAGAAGGAGGTACACAAAGACTCCAAGAACTCTAACTCTGAATCTCTCTAATCAGGGCAATCAACAGACACCATGAAGCATTGCTCATCCTCAGCACTCTGTTGAATACGTGACCAATGTGAATCAGTTTCACCCAAAGCTGCTGTTGGAATGGTATCTTAAGTCTTCTGCTCTTCTCCTTTGGGTCAAACTTAGCTCCTAGACATCCTCACAGGAGAAAAAAGGAATATCACCAGGTTAAGGTTTGGATCATTTTGAAGAATAACTAGTCATGATTATGAACCAAAAAAAGCCAACTGTCACTCCTAAATTCAGAAGAATAAGTGTGGTCATTATAGGAAAATTAATAATCTATATAGAGCTAATTAATACCTAATAGATATGGAAACACGTTTTATGCTATCTCAGCTTCACTCCAATTTACAGAATCTCAGGCAAGTGTAAAGGTATAGATGTGGGTCAGAAACTGACATGAAAAGAATGGAGCAATGTGCTTGATGCAAAGAAGATGCTCAAAAGATGCCTCTGGGGTGAGTCACAATGAGAGCTACAGAGTGAGGACCAATAACTGAATGGCTTGCACATGAATGAGAGAACAGCAGTAACCACCAACACTAACCCTTATCAACACAGTGCTTCCCATGTAAGGGAGCTATTATCTCCACCTAAAGGTGAAGACACTGAGGTCTGCAGAGTTGAAGTAGGTGTCCCCAAATTATGGAGCCAGTCAGGAATGGAAGCCATCTGACATAGTCATGGATTTATATGGCTTCTGGTAAAAACATATGTAGGCTCCAAAAAGTAGTTTAGATATGATCAATAATGGTGATGGTGATGATGATCAGTTATAGTAGTAGTAGCAATAGTAGTACTATAGGGTAGCAGTAGCAGTGGTAGTGTAATAGTAAGAGTAGTAGTAGCAGCAGCAGTAGTAGTATTATAGTAGCAACAGTAACAGTAGTACTAGTAGCCACAGTAGTAGCAGCAGTAGTAGTAGTAGTAATAGTAGTAGTAGCAGCAGCAGTAGTATTATTATAGTAGTAACAGTAGTAGTACTGGTAGCCGCATTAGTATGATCAGTAGTAGTAGTAGTAATAGTAGCAGTAGCAGCAGCAGTAGTATTATTATAGCAGTAACAGGAGTAGTAGTACTAGTAGCCGCAGTCGTAGCAGCAGTAGTAGTAGTAATAGTAGTACTAGTAGTAGTAGCAGTAGTATGGTAGTTCACATGTATTTTGTTTTATGAGCCAGCATTGTTGTAAACTCATTTTAACCTATCAATTAGCTTCATGACAACCCTAGGAGGCCGAATTATTAGTTTTAATGGCTAAAGAAACCAAGTCCTAGACAAATGCAGCTAGTGAGTGGTTTCTTTAATGTATCTGTTTGCATGAAACCATTTGCTGGCCCCCTCTCTTTTCTCATCTCAACAAGAGAGGGAAAGAGAAGACAATACCACTTTGTCTGAGCTGATTCTGGAACAGTGGCAGCACTGAAGAAGAAAGGCCTGTGTCCATTCTGGCAGTTCTTGTTTGTCCCTTCCAAGCACATAAAACACCACAAAATACTCTATTCTCTGATCCTGCATGGTGCCCTGATTTCCATTTCCACTGAAATGAGAACAAACACTTTTAGAAGATGATTGATTCAATAAAGCACATTCCAGGCCAGTGCATAATGAAAACATCCAATTCAATTTTAAAATGAATTTAGCCCAGGTCTATAATTTTTACCAATGCCATATGCATCTTGCTTGGCCTTCCTCTTAGATTTTCATTCCATATGTAAATAAAAATAATAGCACACATCAGAGCAGATCTCTTAAAGGGAGACTTCCTCTTAGCAAAACACATAGCAGAAAAAATGTGTTTGGCTGGCCTCCAGTGCCCCAGAGTGGAAGTGCCAACTAGAAGCATGCATCAGTCTAAGCCTTTCAGTGCAGTTAATATCCCAGAAAGCCCACAGCCATTCCATACTGAACATGAGAGACCGTAGTGTCAAGAAACCCAAGTAGAATTCCATTTCTTGTAACTTGGGGTAGTAAATGAAGCAAAGTTATAAATACTTGAAGTTACAGAGAACTATCAAATGGGGCCTTGGCACATTGGTGCCAACTTGGGTTGCTGAACTGAATCTTGTTTCATCTTAAAAAAAGATGTTTTGCCATTTGGATACATTCTGGAATGGATACAATGAGACCGATGTCAGTCATCATAACTGGTCCCCATGGGATGGTGTTCTCATCATCTCCCCATCATCTCATTCCCCAGAATAGTGTTTTTGGGAAATGTCTTCATCCCATTGTCTTCCTAGAAAAGGAACTCTGATGATGAACAGTGCTTGATATAAGAAGCTTTACCATCAAAGCAATGAAGAAAATTATGGTCTACCTAAACAAGAAACAAATGCTCTTCATATGACAATGTGGAAAGGCCCAGTCCTAGAGCACATTGATGATTAATTCCATCAGAAAGAAATGAAGCTTGCCGTAAAGTCATATGCTGGGATGTAGGTGGTGTCCTAGAACGGGGAGTCCTAGGCAAATGAAGCGGCTGAGCGTCATGTGTTCGCAGCTAAGATAACCACACGCCAGCTTCAGAAAGGTGCTAAGATTCTGTCCCCAAAACACACACCCGCTCTTGGCTTTCTACATGTTCAGCCATCAGCACCTTCCCGTCCCTGGAGCCTTCCAGAGCTGCCTCTTACTGGGTTGTAGGAGTGAAATGATCATATGCAGAGAGTACCCGAAATACTCACTGTGTTTCTCTGGCTGCTGAAAAATTCTAGGAAAAAATGCTCCAACTGAAACATGTGTTGTTTGTGATTCCACTCTGCACCCTTCCACATTCAACTTCCTATGAGCACCAGGTAAAAACGGAGGTGGCAAATGCCAGCGAGCAGGAAGCAAAGGAAAAAAGGAAGGGACGCTGCCCTGTGAGTCAGACAGACAATAATCCACTTGGAAATCAGCAATTCCCCTCCTGTCTGTGATCATATTCTAAAGAAAAAAAAATCAGATTTTGATTTCAAGTTGGCAACATGATTTGTTCAGGTAAAATGTTGTTTAATCAAACTCGTGAAGAGCTAAGTGCTGGAATAAGGGTAAAATTGGTTCCCTGGCGTGGGAAGCTGCGCTTGGTTTAAAATGTGCTAATCTGTAAGAAACTGGAATTTAGTATCTTTTATTATAGCTTCCTAATCTCCCTCTGATGCAGCTCACTGGCTGTGCCTAACACTCTCTGCAAGGAAGGAATGCTCAGCAGCGGGGAGACCTGTGCCTGTTCTTAGAGAAGCTCTTTTAGCAACCCAGGTTCACAAGACTCCATCCATTTTTGAGTAGCCACGATCTGAAAATTAGGAGGTAGATGGTTATTTTGATTAAAATTAAGCTGGGTCACGCCTGTGACGTGAGATTTGGAGAAAGACAAGGAATCGGGACTCGACTCTACCTGCCTGGCAGGTGGAAGAGTCAAAGAAGAGGGTGGCGGGATGGAATGAGAAAGGATGGAGCCTCAACTTGCTCTTCAGCAAGGACCTATTAATATGAAAATTAATGTAATGTAATGGGCTGTTTCTTTAATGCAGAGGGGAGAGAACCACAAGAGATTATTTTGCAGAATGATAAAGCTTCCCTATCTAGTTCATAACCCTGGGGAGATCCGGAAAAGTATGGATTTTGATCTGAACAATAATGAACTGGTAAATGATACAGCTTTCAGCTGTATAATGACTCGATTAATTTGCTGGCTCTGGTGTTAAACCCAAACAGAGGCCCTGAAGAGATACGACTGTTATCCAAGCAACAACTAATATGCTGAAAATGCTATTTAGAAATAGCCTCATAGTTCACTCTGCTATCATGAGCCTAACTTTTATTGCTTGGCCATCTTTATAAATTCTCATAAAAAATTTAATAAATGTGAAATAATCTAAAGAAGAATAGGGTTGTCATTTACAAATAAATGCGCATTTCAATTTTAGTTTTAGATCTCAAACATGAAACACATTTAAAAGGAGAAACTGTTCCTGTGTTCCAACCTACATTATTTCTCCAGTTTAGGAGAAATGTCTTTGCTGTGAAAGAAAGGTTGAATTTTTACCTCTGCTTGGCATTGTGTCAGCCAGGATAGACCCTTATCTGTTAACTTGCCAGTGAGATGATTTTTCTTTCCAGTGGTGCTTTTTCATCCTCACAGTGAGGAAAACCTCTTTCAAGTTTAAGTTGACTGTTGAAAGGCAGCAAAGGACACAATCGGACTTTATGCATAGTAAGAATGTATCCCTCCATTTGCCAAGCTTCATGCAGCCCGGGTAGGCAGTGCCTTTAGAGTTGTTTGGATTTTATGTAACTACCAGGAAAAAGACAACATGACCAGAGCAAGGGGCTGTCTTATCAGCAGCTGACCTGCAGCCATATGAAGCGATTATTCTACACTGGACTGAGGGGATTTCCAGCCTATTCTGAAATGCAGTAGTATTGTGCTCAGGACTCAACCTTCCGAAGGCATCTCAGAGCACGGGATGCAGAAGGATGTAATTCACAGTGTGTTTGAAGACTGTGTATTATTGGCCAGGCATGGTGGCTCATGCTTGTAATCCCAGCAGTTTGGGAGTCCGAAGTGGGTGGATCACTTGAGGTCAAAAGTTCGAGACCAACCTGGCCAACAAGGTGAAACCCCATCTCTACTAAAAATACAAAAATTGCCCGGGTGTGATGGCTCAAGCCTGTAATCCTAGCACATTGGGAGGCAGAGGTGGTGGATCACTTGAGGTCAGGAGTTCGA
>CAUYQU010077525.1:0-53879 GCA_963574635.1 Cheracebus regulus
GGATAACATGGGGAGAAATGCCAGAAAAAGGTGACAGGGGGATGGAGGCAGCAAACCACCTTGCCATGTATGTACCTATGAAACAATCCTGCATGATCTGCACATGTAACACAATTTAAAAAAAAAGAGGGATATGAACAGAAGAAAAAAATGATTAAGATGGTAAATTTTATGTTTTTTTTACCATAATGAAAAATGGATATAGTTGTCCTATTCATAAAATCGTAAAAAAAAAAAAAAAAAAAACAAAAAAAAACTCTTCCAAAAAAATTAGAATCAAGACAAATGTTCAACAGGAGAATGACAAACTAATTGTGATATGATCATAAAATGAAATACTACTAGGCAATTTAAAAAGTGAACTACAGGTATATGCAAAACCATAAATTAATCTTAAAAAGCATTGTACTGACAGAAATAAGGTAGGAACAAGATACTGTATCATTCCATTTATACAAAATCGAAGAACAGAAAAAAATACTAATTTATTTTATTAGATATCAGAATAGTGATTGCTATGGGATAAGAGGAATTACTGAAATTGAGGACAAATGAACTTTCTGGTGTAATGAACATATTAGTAACTTTTTTGGAGAATGTTTACATAGATATATGCAATTGTCAAAATTCACTGAATAGAGCATCTAGGATGTGTACATTTTATTTTATGTTAATTATACCTGAATAGAAAACATAATTTATAAACATAATGAAACATTATGCTAAGTGAAATGAGTGAGCCAAAAAATGACAAATACTGTATGATTCTACTTATATAGCACATATGCACTTTAAGGTGGTAAATTTTTTTTGCACAATTAAAAATAAAAAACACTATGACATAACCTCATCAACTCACTAGAATGACTAAAATTAAAATAACTAACAACATCAAATATTGGCAATGATGTAGACCAAAGGGAATTTTCATAACTCGTGTACAGGAAAGTAAAATGAGAAAATATTTCACAGTGTTTTACAGAGTTAAATGTACACTATTCTTTAACCTAGAAATTATTTTCCTGGTATTTCTAGGAGAAATTACCAAGAGAAATTCAAATATGTGTCCATAAAAAGACTAGTTCAAGAATATCCATTGCACTTTTATTGACAATAGCCAAAATTGCTATATTTATGCAGTGGAATACTACTTAGCAATAAAAAGAAATAAGCTACTTATACATGGGTGAATATCACAATCTTTCTGTCATCTGTTTCCATTTATATGATGTTTTAAAACAAGCAAAATTAATGCTAGTTAAACAAACAGTAAACCAGAACTCTGGTTGCCTCTGGTTTTGGGTGAACACAAATTTACTAAGGGACACAAGTAAACTTTTTGACAAGAAGGGAATGTTTTATATCAGGGGTCAGCAATCTTTTTTTATAAAAGTACAGATAATAAATAACTTGTGCTTTGCAGATAATACATGATTTCTGTTGTTGTCTTATTTTTTCATAACCCTTTTAAAATGTAAAAAAAAATTCTTTGCCTCCAGTCTGTAAAAACAGGCTATGGGGCATAGTTTGCTAATCCCTATTTTATATCATGGTAGAAGTCTAGCTTGTATGGGTATGTCCTTTTATCAAAATTATACAGAAATGATATGAGAATTTCAACATGTGTAACTGTACCTCAAAAATACAGAATTAAAAAATAATAACCACCACCAAATTAGAGATGTGAGAAATGAGTGAAGGTATAGATGAAAAAATATAGAATAATAATGATTGTTGAAGGTGAGTGTTGGACACATAGATGTTATGCTATTTTGTTTATCTTGCATATGTTTCTTCTTTTCCTTTTTTTTATTTTTTTATTTTTTAGTAGTGATGGGGTCTCCTTATGTTGCCCAGACTAGTCTCGAACTCTTGGGTTCAAGCTATTATCCTGCCTCAGCCTACCAAAGTGCTGGGATTACAAAATGTGTTTTAAAAGAAAAGAAAAAATTTCTGGGATGTAGCCAAAGCAGTGTTTAGAGGAGATTTTCTAGCTGTAGGTGACTAAATTAGAAAATAAGAAAGGTTAAAATCAACTATCAAAGCTTCCAACTCAGAAAACTAGAAAAAGAGCAACAAATTAAATACAAAGTAAGTAGAAGGAAGGAAATAATGAGATAAGAATATAAACCAATGGGACGGAAAGCAGGTATACAATAGAGAACAATCAACAAAGTTTAAAGTTGATATTTGGAAAAGACAAATAGAATTAATAATCCTCTAGCAAAGCTGATTAAGAAAAAAACATAAATTATCAGTATCAGGAATGAAAAGGGGAACATCATTACAGATCCTAAGGGTATCTAAAAGATAGCTTGAGCATATTATATACAACTTTATGCCAATAAGTTTGATAACATACATGAAATGAACAACTTCCTTTAAAGCCATAACTTACCAAAACTGCCACAAGAAGAAATAGAAAGTTTGAATAGTACAATATCTAGTAAAAAAAAATTGAATCTATAATTTGAAATCTCCACACAAAGGAAAGAACAATAGGAATCTATTAAAGAGATTTAAGCAGAAAAGTAATAAAATCAGTTCCAATTTTGAAAAGAGTAGTTTGTAATGTGAAGAATGGATTTGAGGTGGATGTGATTAGAGTAGTTCAAAGACAATTGCAAAGTGCCAGGGGTTAGTGGGAGAGAGGTGTGAATAGGTGGAGCACAGAGGATTTTTAGGGGACTGAAACTATTCTGTATGTTGCTATGTTGGTGAATACATGCCATTATAAATTTGTCAGCACTCACAAGATGTATAGCACCAAAAGTTTACTCTAATGTAAACTATGGACTTTGTGTGATAATGATGTGTCAGTGTAAGTTTATAATTATAATCAGTGAGCTACTGTGAATAGTTAGGGAGGCTGTGCATGGGTGAGGAAAGAGATACATGAGAACTCTCTGTGCTTTCTGCTCAATTTTCCTGTGAACACAAAACCGTTCCAAAAACTTAAGTCTAGATGTTGTAATGGATACAGTGAACAGGGAACACAGTGAACAGGGAACACTTTTTTTTTTTTTTTTTTGAGACAGAGTTTCACTCTTGTTGCCCAGGCTGAAGTGTAATGGCACGATTTCAGCTCAATGCAACCTCTACCTCCAAGGTTCAACTGATTCTCCTGCCTAAGTCTCCTGAGTAGCTGCGATTACAGGAGCTCACCACCAGGCCCAGCTACTTTTTGTATTTTTAGTAGAGACGGGGTTTCACCATGTTGGCCAGGCTGGTCTCAAACTCCTGACCTTAGGTGATCCACCAGTCTCAGCCTCCCAAAGTGCTGGGATCACAGGTGTGAGTCACCACGCCCAGCTGAACAGGGAACACTTCTACACTACTGGTGGGGATGTAAACTAGTACAACCACTATGGAAAACAGTGTGGAGATTTCTTAAAGAACTAAGAGTAGAACTACCATTTGATTCAGCTTTCAATCCCACTATTGGGTACCTACCCAGAGGAAAAGAAGTTATGATACTAAAGAAACTTGTACACACATGTTTATAGCAGCACAATTTGCAATTGCAAAAATATGGAACCAGCCCAAATGCCCATTAATCAACAAGTAGATAAAGAAATTGTGATATATATATATATATATATATATATATATGCAATAAATATATAATCACATCATATATATATATTTTATATATATGATGGAATACTACTCCACCATAAAAAGGAATGAATTAATGGCATTCACAGCAACCTGGATGCAACTAGATACTATTATTCTAAGTGAAGTACCTCAGGAATGGAAAACCAAACATCGTATGTTCTCACTCATAAGCAGGAGCTAAGCTATGAGGATGCAAAGGCATAAGAATAATACAAAAGATTCTGGGGGAGCGGGGGAAAGGGTGGGAGGGGGCAAGGGATAAACAAATACAAACCAGGTTCAGTGTATACTGCTTAGGCGATGGGTGCATCAAAATCTCACAAATTGCCACTAAATAACTTACTCATGTAACCAAATACCAGCGTTCCCCCCAAAAAACTATGAACATAATTTTTTTTTTAAAAAATTAAGTCTATGAAAAGAAAAAAAGACAATCACAGTAGCTCTAGTGGGAGATGATGGTAGGTTGGACCAGGATAGTAATAGTAAAAATAGAGAAAGAGAAGGACATTGGAGCTTCAAGGAGAATGGAGAAGCTTTGGTGTATGGTTTATAGGAAGTGAATTAACCAATGAAGTATAATGGAATTATGAGGTAGTGGTAAGGGAAATTTAAAGATAAGAAACCAATGAATTTATAGTGGAAACAATATACTTTGTTAAGTAACTTTCTGCTACAATTTTTGGCTGTTCAAGTGCAAGCATAAAGAAAGGTAAGAGTTGGGATCATACAGAACTAGAGTTTTGTAAGTGTGTCTGACCAAAAAGACAGAAATATTAATAAGAACGTGTTCAAATGATAGATTATAGAATCTGACTTGGACAGTAAAGTAAACAAAACAAGGACTTATGAGTTTGGAGAAAGCAGAGGTCAGTAGACTGGAAGACCTGATATAATCAAATATAGGCATGGTTGTGATAAAAGGAGGTTGTAATCAGAGAGTGTGATGCATTTATAATTTTGGAGGTGAAGCATTTTCAGTAGCAGTTATAGATGATGGAAAAGCACAAGGTATTAATATAACGGTAGCAGTATTTGGCCAAACTAGAATGGAAGAGAAGATTATTAAGATGATATGGCAAAGAATGAAATAGTCAAAATACATAGTTGTCCACAGTCCATGTCCAATTGATGTCACCAGCATAACATCAGGTCTTGGAGTAGAGAGGAGGACCGTGATCCATATCTCAAAATATTCAGTAAATTAGGGGTAGTGAAGAGGGGGAGTAGATGGAAGTAACAGGAGGTACAGAAGATGTTAAAACAGAGTAGCATTTACCTCAAAAGCTTGTGAGTGTGTGTTTAACAAAGGCAAGAGAATCATTGTTTGGGAAATGTCATCAGTAAGCAAGGAGTACAATTTCACCACATGATCATGATCCTGAGGTACTGAGGCATAATAACAGCCACCACTGGAGAAGAAATGGCACCAGAGAAGATAATATTTCAATAGAGGCTCTAGAATAGCCCCAATACTTTTTTCACAAAGTAAATACTTTGTTTCACAGCAACTGCAGTTTCTTCCTCTTCACATTTCTTAAAGAAAGAGAATCTCTAACAACTGAGAATTTCCCAAAAAGAACTCCAGGATACTTTCCATTTGCCTTTAAAGGAGTACAGGGAATATGCCAATCAGTTCCACATTATGAGGAAGAACATGAGACTAGGAGATACAGCCTAATTTTCATGTACATGCTTTTGCAGAAGTTGTGATCTTAAAAGATGTTCAAAATTATCAGTTCTGTGGCCTTCTGACTCCGGCTATTTGTTTTTCAAGGACATCCATCCCATTATGCACTGCTTCTTTCTGTATCTGGCTCACGAGGATCTACTTTCCATCTGGATCCTGGTACCCAGCTCTAATGTTTTAAGGTCATAAATGCACATAAGTAGTCAAGGCAGTGCTGGACTCACAGTGATAATATGATCAGATCCACTTCCAGCTTCATAAAAGCCTTCAACTAAAAAGCATTAGAGCACTTCTACATGGCAAATTCTAGAAAATCCTGGCTTTCTCTCTAAATTTGAATTACACTCTGTACCTGACATCATCAAACAAGTCAGCGAAGGGAACACATAAAGAGATGTCATGAGGATAATGGGAGGGCAATTTTTCACTGTCAGAGAAGAAAATTACAAATATGGAAAAGTTAAAAAAAAAAGAACCCTATGTCACTGCATTAGAATTAGAGTTTAGTATGAATTTATACCAGTATAAATGAATGAATGAATGAATGAGGAAGAGAAGATTCTTTCTTATAATAAAATGTCAACCAGTAAATGTAGAAAGAATGATGGAATACGACATTTATCAATGTATGCCAAAATTATTGGGTAAAATTTTGATGAAGAACAGGATATTTACATAGATTCAAAGTATCTCCCCCAAAATTATATATTAATTAAAATAAGATAAAAACAGTAACTCTCCAGTAGAGGAACTTGGCAGACACCACCTGAATTAAGTAGTCAAGTTAACATAACCAATAATGGGATGATCAATATCATACTGATAAAGTGTCTCCTCATAAAGGGCACTGAAAAAGACACATAACTTCTGTAGTAATCTGGCTGAATATGCATTGTCTAAATCTTGAGGGACACAGGCAAATTCAAATTGAGGGACAATTCATCAAATAATTGATCTGAATTCTTCAAAAATATCAAGATGAAGAAAAACAAAGAAAGTCTGAGAAATTGTTACAGATTAAAAGGAACTAAAGAGATATCACAGCCAACTAAATGTGAGTCTGGATTGGAAACTGACCTGGGGGAATATAAACTGTATCATGCAAGACCATTAGTAAAATTAGAATATGGGAAGTAGTTTAGATAATAGTATTTTAGCTATGTTATATTTTCTAATTTTGATCATTATACTGTAGCGTTTTTAGGAAATACACACTGATGTATTTAGAGGTAAAATGGCACAGGGTCTACAACTTACTCTCAAATGGCTTAGAAAAATAATGTATAAATATATAAATAGATAATAAAAACAACTAGGCAAAATGCAAAGAATTGCTGAATCTTCTAATTATTCTTGAAGTTTTCTGTAAGTTTGAAATTATGTCAAAATTAAAAGCTACCCAAAAAAAGATGTCATTAATATACTCTACCTTGGGTCAATACCTGTCTTATTATTTCCATACTTTTAGTCTATTAGCTGTCCTAGGTTTGGCCTATTTTGGCTCCATAATTTGGATCTAGATTTCTGTCAGCATCATGGATTACAGAACCAGTGTAGAATTGTCTATTTTAGTTCTGGCCTTCATCCCCCTTCTGGACTCATGTCTCATTATCTTGCCTTCATCTCCAGGCATTACAATCACATGTAAGAAAAATACCAAATCATGACATCTCATCCTGACCTCTAGGGCATGTCCTATCTTCCACAGGCCACATATCTTTCATTTCCTTTGTTTTCTCACTTGTTTAGTGCTTGCCTCATTCAGATTTGTTGGAATGATTTGAAATTCCCTGCTCCATAAAAATAGAGCAATTTATAATTGCCTTTTAAAACCCCACTTTCAAGAGTCTGAAGGAACCCAAGACAGTATCCATAAGTCTTGTATGGACTCAGTTCAAGGAGGAGCCAAGATTTTAAAATGATTTAGGAAGGATCATCAATATCCCTGCCTTATCTACAGACTGCTTTCTTAAGCAAACCACCCAAGGACTCCTTGAACATAATTAGTGGGATTAGGAAAATAACCACTTTTTAAATAGAAATTACCAGGTGACTGGAAAATTAAGATTTGGAATGATTATGGGATATTTACTTGATAATAATCATAATAGCTACCACTTGATAAAGAAGCTGTGCACCAGGAAATGTGCAAGATGGTTTACATGTATTGTCTCTTTAAATCTTCATCCAAACTGGAGGATAGACATGAATATAAACCTTTTACAAATAAGGAAACTAAGGCTGAGGGAATTTATATGACTTGCCCAAGTAAATACAGCTCTTAAGAGGTAGAACTGAGATTTGAGTGCCTCATGTCTCTTTGACTCCAGGGCACATATCTTGGCCATTGCATGATATGATCATACAAAGCCAGTAACAACCCTGCAGTTTCCCTGCACTGATTTGTTAAGGGGTCTTCCTAAACAGCTCTGATGTTACTTACTTTGGAGAACAGACTGATTTTAGTGGGAATTTACATAAATGAAGGTTTCTCATACCATTTCAAACACATCACTTGCACTTGATTTGATGGACTTAACGTCTCCAAAATCTCCAGGGGGGAGCTTTTTCAGCCACACCCAATCACCCTAGAAAGAAAAAAAGAAAATGAGTAGTGATGAAATTTAGGTGCCAGCAGTTTTAGAACAATGTCCCTTCCACATAAAGGGTTTATAGCTATACCACCAATCCAAATAGACATTTTCCTTCTCTCCCACCCTCCACCTCACAGACATTCTGTATTCTGAGCTGAAATGAGGTCATGCACAGAAGTTAAATTTAAAATTACAGTTACTCAAGACAGGAAAACAATTGCAAGTATGTAGACTCCAGAAAAGGAATGATACCACTCTTTACAAAGTCTTTCTTAACTAACTGCAGAAAGTGCTAGGTCATTTCACTTTTTCATAGGTAAGTGATGTAGCACCAGGTTCTCCGTGATTAATGGTGTTGGTCAGTGGTTGCAATTCCCACTGCCTTGAGGCGTCTGTGGAGGGAAATGTAGGGTGGGAGATGTAGTGCAGCAAATGTTTCCTGCATTTACCTTGATCCATTTTTCTCTTGTGGGACAGGCCATTTGTGTGTGGAGGGCGGGGGATTGTCTTATGCTTTAGTCATAAACCGATTGGCTTAAATCTAGATTAAACTTTTTTTTTATATGAATGCTCAATGTACTTCCATAGCAATGTGAGTAATCTAGGGTCTTCCAAAAGTCTATTTCTGACTTATTAAGTAAAAAACTGCTATTTTAAGGCTTTTGTCAAGTTAAAAACAATTATTTTGTTTCACTTCAACACCAGCACCTGATAATTTTCTTCTATGTGCATAGCCTTAAGTATTCATCAGTCATCAAGCCCTATTTAGTTTCTGTCCAACCCAATTTTTTTAAAAAAAAAACAATACAAATGTAGATTCTTTTTTCTCCATAATAGTAATAATGCCTTACATTTGCACAATGCTCTCTACTCTTCAAAGTGCTTTCACATCTATTACCTATAGCCTGGAGATTCCATTTCAGGCTACACCAACTTGTTATCAAGTAGAGATAATAAAGCAGAGAGCTCTGTGCAGTCAAATTCCAAAAATAAGAGAGTGTAACCACTCTCTTATTAAATAATATATCCAGCTATGGCACTGCATCTGGAAACCTGCCAGAGGCAAAGGCTAATGGAAGCTGCAGACTTTTGAGTTACTTGCCAATACTTTGTATTAGCAATTACTAGCCAAGGAGCTCAAAGCCCTTTAACTAGGAATTGGCCCTCGGAGACCTTCAGCAGCTGAAAAAAAAAAACTGCACTGGCCAGGTTCAGTGCCCAGAGAGTTCAGAAGGGTAGTCCCAGATCAGTGCCTGCCTGCAGCAGAATGGTCAAAGCATTTGATCCAGTAAATCTCCAAGTGTGGTCCCTGGACCAGCTGCATTAGCATCACCTGGAAACTGGTTAGAAAGGCCAATTCTCAAGTCCCACACAACACTTACAAAATCGGAAATCCGTTTGTGACCCACCATCCCAGCCTTTGCCTTTTCCTCATATTTGTTTTACTCCCCTCATACTGTCTTCACTTACTTCTCAGTTTCTTTCATCAAAATCTGCTTTCAGTCAGGGAAGCCTTCCCAGCACCTTGCAGCTCTGTTACTGGGCCCATAGTCACTGCTGGCCACTATGGCACCTTTGTGCTAGTTTAAAGGGGTACTTTCTCTCAAATTTGAAAAACCTTAACTTTGCAAGTATATTATCATACAGCCTGTGGCAGCCCTGTGGTATTAGGCAGCACACCCTGGCTGTATATATACACGTACCATACTCTCATTTATGGACACATCCCCCAGACACCAGGGAGCACATTCCACTAGCAGCATGGATGCTCTGCATATCACCAAACTCCATCTTCCCAGTGAAGCGTCTTTGTCACCTTTGGAGTCAGGCTTTAGGATTGGGAGTGAGAAGTTGAAATTGGACCTCTGAGAATATTAGGCAGGAGAGAAAAGCAACCTCAATACAATTCTGGAGCATAGTCGAGATAGCACATACCCAGCTACACATGGGTTTACCAGTGATTGTGTATGTGTGTATGTGCATAGCTGGGAGTGCCACTATAGATGCAGATATGAGAAGGCTCTTCCACCACCTCATTCCAGAACTAGGTTGGGAAGCCAGAATCTCTATGCCCACTTTGGTATCACTCACACATAAGTTGGCATATGTTTGCAATGTGAATATTACCCTCTTATATGTAGTTCCCTTTTGCAGTACACAGACTGAACATCAGAACTCTCAGTCCTGGTGCCTGGTAACTGATACCTCCTTCCTAGAGACAGCCCTATTGCAAACATGGGCTAGCCTTCTGTCTGGCTTATTAACTGCCACAAGCAGCCAAGCAGAGATTTTTCCTGCCAGATCAACAAATATGAGAGCTGAAAAGGGTCATAGGTATCACTAACCCAATCCATTCATATTTTGATAAAGAAACCGAAGACTTAAGAGATTAAGTGACTTTCCCAACATTGGAAAACTAGGTAGTAACAGAGCCACAAACTGACCCAAGGTCTTCCATCTGCCACTTTGTTGCTCTTTCCTCTTGTTGGACTTTCTTTGGCTTGGGGGATTTGTGTGTGTTTGTTTTAAGATTTAAATAATTCTCACAAACTTTGTAAGCAAATTTTTATTGAGTCTGTGTGCGTTCTACATCATGAATAATGAGGAAAAGGGAAGAAATGGCCAAGTTTTATCTTCACCACACATGCACTATTTGTTTTGCTTTTTTCTTTTAAGAGAGAATGATAAAATACTTCACTCATCACTCACTTTTTAATTAAGAGCAAGAAACATCAAACGCTATTCACTAAACTTTTATAAGTAATTTAAAGTCCATCAGTGTTAAAATAACGCCATGGTGTATTAACTAAGGGGAGAGAGCACTAGATTCAAGACCTGGCTCTGCTTCAAACTCAAGGGTGGCCTTAGACAAGCCACTTAATCTGCCTGAGCCTCAGTTTCCTCACTGATAAAGCTGGACTTACTAGATGACTTTTTAGGACTTACTAGATGATTTCTGGACTTACTAGATGATTTTTTTTAGCTCTGATGATCTGCAATTCTGTGATTAAAAAGAAAACATGGTTGATGAAAGGGAGCAGGAGGGAGAGAACTACAAGGGATGTAGAAGGTGAGAAGATAGAAAAAAATGCTCTGGGAAAGAGAGATGAATGGAGATAGAAAGATGAGACAAAGAAGAAAACACAGGGAGAAGCAAAGTGGAAGAAGGAGTCAGAAAATGAAGAGGGAAGATGAGTTCAGTGGGTTCTCTCTGAATGTGTCAGGGTTACACTTCTACCCACCACACCCCGTCTCACCCAGACTATAGCTATTAGAGCAGATGGTGACATGTGCCCACTGCATCTGCCATTCACAGTTCTTTCTGCCTGGCAATCAGCTCATCTGGCTTTCCTTTCACATTTCAAAGGCTATCTGTGAAATAATGGCTGATTTTCCCATACAATTCCAAAGGTTATGCATCTGTGTGAACAATAAAAGTGTGAATTTGTGTGAATGTAGAACAATGTGATGACATGTCCTAGGGAAACATGTCTTTTGCTATTAGGTATCTGCTACTCGAGGCACATTATCTGGAAATTCCAGGTCTTCCAATGATAATTTTTATGAAAATTTGATTTATTTTAAACAGAAACTAGACAATGAGTCTTCTTTAAAACATTCCTAATAGAAGACTGTTTCAGAGGACACACAGCATCTTTATTTCATCTGCTAATTTGATTGACTTATGTTTCCTCCTAGAGTCCACTTTAACCTCTTTAATCAGTCCTGTTTAGTCAAGCCAGTTTTCTAGCCTCAGCTACCTTTCTTCACACTCTGCCATCAGCCTAATATTGACTTCACCGTGTAGGTATTATTCTCATAACACCCTTCTTTTGTAAAAATAAAGGCCCCATTTGGCCTACATCATTTAGAAATACTCAAGATCTGACTGACCGATAGTCATTCTGGGAACTAACTCACCTCTCTGCCTCCTTCCAAAATGAGAAAATATCTGACAGACTCTTAAAGGCCAGATACATACAGATGTTTATTTTTTTCCTTTTCTCAATTCTACACTATAACCTTCCAGCCTCACCAAACAAAACGTACCACAATTTAACACATACATTATTCCATAGAATCAGAGAATGATAGCATATTCAGCCAGAAAAGGCCTTAGAGATCTGTTAGACCAGCAATTCTCAACCCAGGCTGCACATATCAGAAAACATTTTTAAAATACCAATACCTGGTCCTACCTCATGCCAACTGAATTAGAATTGCTGTGACTAGGGCCTGGGAGCAGTGATTTCTTAAATTTCCCAAGGAGATTCCAATAAGCAAGCAAGATTGAGAACTTAGTTCAACCCTTCATTTTACATATGAAAACCAAGATTATTGAGATTTATTTCAGAATTGCAGAGGTGTCAACACATTTCTAAAGGCATCAGCTCATTCCATTTGACATTCAAAAGCCATCTGACTACACTATCTTAGTTCTTTGAGAGAGTACAGCTGACAATTCCCCAATACCTCAAGTTTACATTTGAAGCAGTCCTCCTCTTTGATTGAATTAAGTCCAAGGCAAGATACAGAGATTTCCTGCCACTAATTTAAGTGAAAGCGCTCATGTAGACTGAACAAACATATGCCATGCCAATGTTGGTGTTGAAAGCCTATAGTCCACTTGTGCTGTTATAACAGAATACCTATGACTGGGTAATTTATAAAGAGAGGAATATATTTCCCACAGTTCTGGAGGCTGGGATGTCCAAGATCAAGGTACCAGCAGGGATGGTTGTTTGGAGAGGTCTGCTCTCTGCTTTCAGGATGATGCCTTGTTGCTGCATCCTCCCAAGAGGAGGAACACTATGTCTTCACATGACAGAATACAGAATAGCAAGTTAACTGAAGACTGTATGAAGCCTCTTTCATAAGAGCCTTAATATCGTTCACAAAGGAGAAGCCCTTGTGGCCTAATTACCTCTTAAGTTCGTCACATCTTAATATCATCACATCAATCTGTGAAATCAAACAAATCACGTGTTTCCAAAATACAATGGTGGAATATGCATAAGATACACATTGCTATTCCAAAAGTGAGAAATAGGCAAGAAGAAAGAGGTAACAGGTCCAAAGTAAGCCCAAAGTCCAACAAAACAAACAGCATTAAGTAAGTCTTGAGAATAATCTTTGACTCCATGTTCCAACTCCCAGACACATGGGGGTGGGGGTTGGGCCCCTATGGCCCTAGTGGATTCCACCTTGATGGCTTAACTGGGTGCAACCCATGCCACAGCTCTCACAGGTTGGAGTCAGTATGACTGCAACTCTCCCAGATTGGCATTGCATTCTGGTGGCTTTACAGGTCTCAGGTGTTAAGGGTGGCCATGCCCCAAAGCCCCACTAAGCCTTGTGCTAGTAGGGGATTTTTGTGGTGGCCCTGACTCCACAGTTTTCCTGAGTATTGCCCTAGTGAGGACTCTTTGTGGTGGCCCAGACCCCACAGTTCCACTGGGTATTGTTCTAGTGTGGACTCTCTACAGTGGCCCTTCCCCTGTGGCAAGTCTCTGCCTGGGTCCTGAGGCTATCCAAGACATCCTTTGAAATCTAAATGAACATAGCCATGCCTCCATACCTCTTGCACTCTGAAAGCCTGCAAAGTTGGCACCACGTGGATACTACCAAGATTTATTTATGGCTTGCATCTTCCAGAGCAGTAGGCCAAGCCACACCTTGGCCAACCTGAGCCACAACTGGGAAGATCAAAGAGCCCTGCACTGAAATATGTGAAGCAGAGATTTGAGTCAGCCCCAGGCGGCAAGCCCTGGGATCTCACAGGTGCCCTGGATTGCGTCAGTGTCCTGGGCCTCTCCTTTGAAACCAGTTCAACCCTCAAGGCCCTGGCACTCTGAGCCTGTAATGGGCATGACAGCCTTGAAGATCTCCAAAATGCCTTTGGGGTCATTCTCCCATTCTCCCATTATCTTGATGAATAGCATCTGGCTTCCTTCTATCCATACAAACCTGCTTATCAAACGATTATTTTTGTCACACTTGTGGTTTTCCCTCCTAAACTTGCTTTTCCATTCTTCACATGGCCAGGCTGAGAATTTCACAAATCTATATGTTCTGTTTCCCTTGTTTTTTATAATGAATTCTGTCTTTAAGCCATTTCTCACATTTTTCATCTTACTATAAGCAGTTAAGAAAAGCCATGCAGCACCCTGAATGCTTTGCTGCTCAAAGATTTCTTCTACCAAAAATCCTCATTCATTGCTCACAAATTCTACCTTCTACAGAGTCCTAGAACATGGACATAATTCAGCCAAGTTCTTTGTCAATTTATAACAATAATGGCTTCTTTTCCAACTTTGTTCCTCATTTCCATCTAAGACTTCATCAAAATGGTCTTCACTGTACATATTTTTATCAGTGTGGTTGTTCTGTTCACAACCACTTAATTCTAAGAATTAAACTTTCCATACAGTTTATCTCTTCCTCCAAATCCTCACCAGAATTGCTCTTAACACTTTATTCACAGAAATCAAGACTTTTCCAGCATTCCCTTCAAAAGTGTTCCAGCCTCTACCCATTACCCAGTTCCAAAGTCAATTCCACAGTTTTAGGTATTTTTTGTAACAACCCACTGCTCTGGTACCAATTTCTGTCTTAGTCTGTTAGTATTGGGTCATTTATAAAGAATGGAAAATTATTTCTTACAGTTCTGAAGGATGGGATGTCCAAGATCAAGGCACCAACAGGTTTGGTTGTCTAGTGAGGGCTGCTCTCTACTACCAAGAATGTTGCCTTGTTGCTGCACCCTCCAGAAGAGAGGAACGCTGTGTCCTCCCAGGGCAGAAGGTGGAAGGAAAAATTAGCCAAACACTGCATGAAACCTCTTTTATAAGGGCCTTAATTCCACTGATGAAAGAGGAGCCTTCCTGGCCTAATCATCTTCTAAAGGCCTCATCTCTTTAAACCATCATATTGGTCATTGAGTTTCAACACCGGAATTTTGAGAGGGACACATTCAAACCATAGCAAGGTTCCTTGTTAATTATTTATCTAATGGAGGAGAGTATTCACTTGAAAAATCCAATGTGCTTGACAATCTGAAAACTCATTCTGTCCTCTTTCAGACTTTCTTTGTAGTGACTCTTGAAGTTGAGACTGTTTGCTGCTCTTGGGAGTATCTTCAAACAAAACAAGGAAACCACACTGAGAAGGCCCCACTTAGAAGGAACAGAAAGGCAGTCTAGTTTCCCTTTTACCCCCTGCTTAACTTTTTCCTGCTGAGAATAAACACTTCATCTCTCTGATGCAAGATTTGTTCTGGTTGCCAAATCCCAGTATCTTAGATCAAGTGGTACAGAGTGGCCTCTTAAAGCTTGAACGACAGAAACCTCAGTGGAATAAAAAAGAATGTCTGTTTTTTTTTTGTTTTTTTTTTGTTTTTTTTTTTTTTTAAGTAGCAGAAAGTAACCTGTTACTCCAAGAGACAGAACGGGTGGAGAAAAATAAATAACTGAATAATTTTTAAAGTTTCAACATCAGAGGATAACAAGTATAGGAAGAACAACTACAATTTGAAGAGAAGCATATCCCAAACCCTGCCCTGCACAAGCATGTCTCTAGACATCTCATTATAAACAATAGACTTAGGGAATCATTTCTTCTATTTTATCTATATATCTTCTGGAATGAATGACATATTTAAGTGTTTGGGTCTCAAGAACTTTTTTTCAACATCCATAGGAAATACATGGAGTTGAAAGATCAGTGAAGCTGTAAATAAGTAGATTTGTTGCTGAGGAAAATAATTGCCAAGAATATCAACCAAACAAGTCCATAGCGGACACAGACAACAAACTGAAAAGTCTTGCCAAAAGCCCCAGTATTTTTACCCACAGACTAATTACTAAATCATTGCCTCATTTTAAAATCCAAAAAAGCAATAGATTAGACAGCCATTAAATGTCTTACCTCATAAATCGCTATGTTGGAGTTTTCATAGGTAGCTGGAGTTAGACTCCCTGAAGAAAAGGAGAGCCTTGGGGACCTCCCACTTTGGATCTCTGAGGTAATCTGGAAGCTTACACTGGCACGACTTCCTCTCTGTGAAAGGATTAGGAAAGAAAAGTTATGAACAAAATACTCATGATTTGGCACAGAGCTTATATGAATTTTCTTTTTTATTCCTAAGAAAGTAACTATATGAGTTATCCTTGTAAACATGAGATTGATTAATTTTCCCTATCCTTCTTAACTTTTTTTTTAGTTTAGGATCGGTGCCTTGTTTAACCACCATGTACCACCAAAAAATATAAAAGTGCTTCCATCTCCTAGAGAGGATTAGAATTATAGATGGGGGCAAGAAAGAAAGCCAATCATAATTTAATCGGGGACCCTCACTTTATAGACAAAAAAGTAAGACCAAAAAAAGATGAAATAAGTTTCCTAATACCATAGAAATAGTCAATTATTTAGTTACAAGGATTGTTGTTTATACAAATTTAACACTTTTAAAAAAATCAATAGCAGACCTAGGACAGCATCCCACCTTGCTGACTCTCAGGAGTGGCTCTTTTTGTGATACTGTCCTGAATGACATCCTTCTATGTGCAGCTAAGGTTAATGGCAGAGGGTATCCCAGAAAGCAATAATGGTAGAGAGTGAGTAGATCACATGCCTATATATAATTTATGAGTTTGATGCTTAAATAGGTCAAATCTCTCTTCCTTGATTTTTCACTTGCACACATAAGTCTGGTAGGAAAGGGCTGGGAACTGCACAGTTGAATGACAAGAGGAAGAGTTATCTGCAATCTGTGTTAACCTTTAAAGTTGAACTTCTGTATCTTCAGTTGAACCAGTAGACTTATTTCACATGAAGACGTATAAATCAACAGGTTCCTCATATTCTCCATACCCGCAAATGTGCCTTTCTTAGAATTACAGCAATCCAGAGCTAGTAGTTACATTTTGGTATTGTCTAGGACTGCCGTCATCCTCAACTCCAACATCCTTATTTTATAATTAGGAAACAAAGACCTACAGAGGTACACAAGGACTGGAACAAGAATCTTGGTATTATATTTTCTGGTCCTGTAGTCTTTCTACAACTACATTATGCTTTATTTTACTTCGCTTGCCAATAAAAATTAACCTTAAGTACTTCCCAACACTCTACCCTTTAAAAGTCTCTGATAAACTAAAGATTACAGTTGAGTTAACTCAGAGTTAAGCTCCTTCTACGAAAATTATCACAATCAAAGTTCCAAGACAGTGGTAAACTCTACCCAGTCCCCAATGTGCTGAAATCTCAACAGCTCAAAATTCAGACAAGATGTAAAACTTGACTCTTCACATAACCTTTGCATCAACCTGAACTCTCCCCAACAGAGCAAGGTCAGGGAGGAATCTACTTCCCTTTCATTCTTTATTTTCATATATCAGCAGGAGCACCTAGATTTGTATATTGAGATATAGACCTCTCCATGAAGGGCAAAGGAGAAAGCAAGAGAATTGCCAAAATCTACATACATTTAGACTTCAGCTTCATTTTCTTCCGAAAACTTCCTTTCCTAACCTGACTTCTGACCTGCCATTTTTTCTAGACTGAATTAATTTTAAATTCACTAAGAGTTTACACTTTCAGACATTCCATTTGGATGGAATTCTTGGCTTGGCTTCTTGACTGATTAGACACAGCCAGCTGCAAGTTTGTGACTACACAGCAATTAAGGAAAATGTATGGTTCCCCTGTCTTTTCCCATCAGAATCTCTGATACAAGCCAAATGCCAAAAGGGATCTGGAGGCCAAGAGCTATGTTCTTCTAGGGTTAATGCCATCCTTTTCCAACTGGGACAAAATAGTAAAAATAAAATAAAACAACATAATTAATTAATTCAATTTTTTTCATTTGCAAAAGAACATTCCCTACTATAAGGCTACCATTCCCTTATAACAGTATACCAATTCCGTAGTAACAATAATAGCCCTGTTACTATTCATTTTTCTCACTCATATGGTAAAAAGTGATTATTTTTTATTCTCATGTCAAAATTTATGCACAAGTGAAAAAAATTTATCATCATGAGCAAGATTTTTAAACCCTAGAGGTAGCACTACTCAGCTATTTATGGTAATTTTGTGAGGGCTGGTATGCTTTAGTCGCCCAAATATGGTTTATGTCTCAGTACAAATGAGAGGAGGCATAGGTGGAGATCGTATAGAGTACGCTGAACCATTGTAAAACCTATACAGATAAAAGGCTCATTCAGTCCAACATTGAGCTATGCATATTATTTTGAATATGTTAGAGCTAAAACATCTAGGCAAATGATATGAACTGTCATTTTGACATGGATACCACCAAAGAGGTAGGGATTTTACAAATAGGTTAATTGCTTTTGACTGAAACTTTACTGTATTTTGCTACATTTAGACAATAACTTCTAGTTATCTACTTTTACTACTGAACATCCATTTTTGGATAAAACATCTTGTCACAAAAGTGAATACTTTTTTTTATTAGTATTGGGTTATGTATTAGGATTGCTTCAGAGTTTGTACTTCAACATCTATGCTTTCTACTTCAGGCAGAAAATTTTATACCAGACATACTGAGTATAGCAAATCCAGACAAATTCCACTACCATGAGTCCTAGGGTCCTTTGTTGGCTCCAAAAATGGAGACTAATATCAATAAGATTTTATGCCACAAGAGTGGAGTATAGCCTTCATCCACAGTAACAGTTTTGGCTTTCGGTAATACATTTCCAGGAACACAATAACAACCTTACAAAAAGATCTGATGATTTAAATAAATAAGAATTCAGTTTATAATTGAGAATTAAATCAAACAGCTGAAAAATTAAGTTGACTACAACTGCTCAGGGTAGTACTATGTAAATCCATTCTCATCCAACTAACTAATTAAATATACCTTTCAATTTCACATTCAGGCAAATAACCATTTTGGTCACTGAGATAAACAATTAATTCTCCAACCTGGTACAGTTTTGTATGCCTCCTCTCATTTGTACTGCAACATAAACAATTCTCAAACCTTGTTCATATCATTTGCCTAGACGTTTTAGCTTTAACATATCAAAATAATATACATAGCTCAATTTTGGACTGAATGAGCCTTTTATTTGTATAGGTTTTGCAATAGTTTAGTGTAGTCTATAAGACTTCCACCTATGCCTCCTCTCATTTGTACTGAGACATAAACCATATTTGGGTGACTAAAGCATATGAGCCCTCACAGAATTACCATAAATAGCTGAGTAGTGCTACCTTCAGGTAAACAAAGTACCTAGGCTTTTAAAATCTTGCATAGCAAGAGTAAATGCCACATGAAGACAATACAACATGTTTGTATACTCTTCCTACATCCACTATCATAATATAAATTACAGACTAGTGTCTTTACTGTAGCCATATGTACTGGCACAAGGAGACACACTAGCTAGCTTTGACAATACTCTTCCCCACATATTCTCTTCTCCAAGCTTCTGTTTATGCTGTTTCCTCTGCCTAGGACACCTATGGGATCAGACAGGTAATATAAAGAGGTGAAATATGCTGAGTATAAGACAATATAGAGTGGTGGGAATTGTATCAAACTGCAAAGAGTTTGCCTTTTCCACAAAATATAACTACTACTGAGTTATAGCCAATAGTCATGATGAGATCCACACTTTTAAAGAAAACTCAGAAATCCAAATTTTTATATGTAATTTTACAATTTCAAACTTCTGGCTAATTTTTTTTAGTAACTATGAAGGTGAAACAAAAGTGGTTACCAGTTTCTGACCTGTGACTTAAAGAAACCCTACCCTTCCTTCATTGAGACTCAACTTTTGTGCTGAGTTTCTGAAAAGCCTCCCTCCACTTATCTGCCTCCTCTGAAGTCCTACCACATTTCTAGTTTCTTTGTATATCATGGTATTGATTATCTCTCTTATGTGGTATGATTTGTTTCTCTAACAACTGTAATCCTCTTGAAATCTGGGACTACATGTCATCTTTCACAAAGCCTGGCCCCAGGGGCAGGATATAGTGGCAGGCCTTTAATGAAGAACACCAATTCTATTACAATCACAACCAGAGAAGATCTTTTGGTGAAATCCAACTCTCTTTCACTCATTGATTAATTCACCAAACTTTTACAAGCACCTACTATATTATAAGCATTATGTCAGGCTAACATTTAAAAAAATATATTGCTTCCCTTGAAGAACTAACCATCAAATGTTGACTCCAAATATAAAAAGAACTACAAAAAGCAAAAGCTAAACTATAGCTCAAAGTGCACTGCATTTACTTCCACAACACTGTTCTAAGGCTGTACTATTTAACAAAAATGTAACATGAGCCATATATGTAATTTTAAGTTTTCTAGTAGCCACAATTAATAAACTAAAAGAAATAGGTAAAATTAACTTTAATAATACACTTTAACCCAATATATTTAAAATATTTAATTTTGACATTTAATTAATATTTTTAATTTTTCAAATATTTTTTAAATTAATAAGATATTTTGCATGTTTTTATACTGACTTCTAAACCCACTGAGTATTTTACTCTTACAGCACATCATAATTCAGACTAGCCACATGTCAAGTGCTCAATAGTTACCTGTGGCTTGTGGCTACCACATTGGACAGGGCAGCAAAAGAAGGTGATACTCCTTACCTTACTGCCAAAGTGGGGATTGATAAACGTTACATCCTCCAAAGTCAGTAGAATTCTGTTGGGTCCTTTGATCAACTGGATTTTATTTATACGACGCCTAAAACAAACATGAAATCAGAGGGTCACAAGGGACTGAATGTTTTGGCAAAGCCAGGGTTAATTTGCCCTAAGATAGTACTTAAAGAATATACAAGGGATAATTGGGAGTATAATCACACATGGATCTTTACCACAGTACCCACAGGAAACAAAGGAAGCAACCCTGGCCCTCACAAGTTGCAATTGCAAAGACCAAAAGAAAAAAAATTAAAATGCTCTTAAGAGGCATCAAAAGAGAGGTGCGAAGGCACTGCGTCGAATGGTATCTCAAACTAATAAAATGGTGATCCCACATCAAGGGCACATTCAAAACAACATCTCTGCATATATTTAAGGAGCTCAACACCCTTTCTCATGCGTGATAATATTTATCCTAATAATATCAAGACCGAGAATTATTAATATCCATTTTATAGAGAAAAACACATTAGAGAAACAAAACAAAATTGACCAAATTGGCATGAGATTCCCTAGCCTGAGGCAGAGCTGGGACTTGAATCCTTGCTCCCTGGCTGTGGGCCCAGATTTCTGTCCATAAGACCACTTGTCTTGTAAAGTTGCATCTATGTGTTGCCAAAGCAACAGTTTGAAAAGTGGAAAAATTCAATCAGTTGGTTGCTTTGTCTACATGATTCCAAACAAGTATGCTGACTGAGTTTTCTTCTTTTACTGAATTGCTCTCTTGTCTAAGCATTACAGACACAGTTTAAAACTAATTCTCTCTAAACATGCCCATTAATTTGCAGTGAATGTAATTATTTTCTGCAAATCAATTACTAGACACATAAGAGTTTATGATGTCTACTCACACAATCAGGTAGGTCTGACTGGGCAACTTGAAGATCTGGAGGGAACCTTGATTAGTCGGTATGCTTGTTTTGTTGTTTTGTCTTGGGGGCTCTGACAGCTACAGTTTGGATTCGCTTTTTCCGTAACCCCATAATGGTTACTATGTGGAATGTATTAAAGCCAACAGCCATGGTGGAGAAAACAACCACTGAATCAAAATGCTTTGTCAAGTTGCTCTAAGGAGAAGTTTATGATGTCACTGTAACTTTAAGTATCAGCAACTCAGTTTTTCTCGGTGATTCCACTGGTTTGTAAATAAACAATTAACATGTTTCTAATTGTCTGCCAACAAATATGTCCCTTATCACTGTGGGAGCAGCTGCCCTGCAGAGAAAATTAAAAGAGCCCTGTAGTGGATTCTTGGGTAGAGCACATGAATCTTTTGGCAAAGTAAAGCATCACTCCCTAACTTACCTGTTTCATATGTGTGGCGAATTGTCTTAAAACAGGCACACCTGTAAAAATAATCATGCTACAGAGTACACTCTAGTAGAAAGCAAACTGGACTCCAAATCCAGAGACCTGGGGTGCAGTGCAGATTCTGTCATTAATTAGCCAGGCCCAAGTGACCTTGGGTAAATAATTTAGCCTCTTCATGGCTCAGTGTTCTGATCTATCTGGCAGAATAATGGCCCTTGCATTACACACTTTAAGGAGTTGTTTTGAAAATCAAATCTGATAATGTATGTGAAAGTGCTCTGAAAAGCATGAAGCACTATGAAAGTATGAGGGCTCATTATTATCATTATGTCATTAGTATAACAAAGCATGGGAGAGCTTCATAGAAAGGCGATGCAATCTGGTTCTGGAGGAGTGGAAAGAAAGGAGGAGTTCAAAGAATCCTTTGTTTTGGGGTGGTTGCGTTCTTTGTATCTTTCCTTCTGAAAAAAAACTTAAACAACCAAAACATACAAAAAAGGAAGGAACAGAGAGTTACTCTTCTGCAAGTAATCACCATCTATTACAGAATCTCATCAGCCGCTCAGCTCTTCTGATTGCAGCCATGGTGGGCAGAGAGAGGGAGAAAGGCCGCGAAGAGGGGGCATCTTTTGTGTTTTGTTAGCTGAAGAACCAAGGACCAAGTGAGTCTGGGAAATGATGTACCTCTTTCCCATCTCTTGGTTTTCTGCGACCAGTTGAAGTACAAATTGTGTCAAACTCATTTTTCTCCCCAATTATTTTCCTCTAATCATGTCCCTCTCCAATCGTTTTCCTCTCCAATCTTTGCCCTTCAGCCCACAAGCTTCAAACAAACCCCTCCCCACTGCGTTTTTTTTTTTCTTTTTTCCTTCCTTTTCCAAGAATTGCAGACTAGACTCACTCAACGCCCAAAGAATCAGTCCATATAGTGGGAAAGACCAGTGAGAACTGTCATTTGGGGGGTTGACAAGTAACATAAACAACAGAATGACTCCATTTTCCACACTGCCATGGGATGTTTTGGCATTAGGTAGTCTGCTACTCCTCATATCTCTCTAGAAAGGAAAGCTTCTTGATTGGATAAAATTTATTTTTTCTAAGAATCTAATGATGTTAATGAAATTATTGTTTGGCAGCAGCTAAGTTAAAGGTATTAAATTTCTGTTCTTATCAGGAATATGTCACGGTTACAGAAATTTAAAAAAAAACTTCCTTTGAACTAGTGTCTTTATCAAGTGTGTTTTAACAATTCATAAGCTATCTACTATTCTGTGTGGCTTTATCAAATTTCTAATACTGGGGAAATTGGATAATAGAAGTTTTTCACAGCTATGCCAACATTTTAAACACTAAGAGTAACACCCGTTATGGTTTCAATCCAGGATTTCACAGACTTATTAAAATATTAGAGCTGGAAGGACTCTTAAACTTTATCATCTAATCCAATTTCTTCATTGTGCAAATGAGAAAATTCTGTCCCAGAAAGGTTAGGTGGTTTGCTCACGATCACACAGCAGTTTAATACACTATAGAATTTCTTTCTTAGAACTCACCAAAATAGCCTCACTCCATTCCCTGCGAATCCATGCCATATTGTTGTCAGGACCACCCTTACTAAGAGGTGACAAAGACGTGGTTTGCAGGGTGGCAATGGGAAACTGGGATGATTATAACGTATTTCATTTTTCACTTTTCTCCAATTTTTCTAGGGTGGAAAGGGTCCAAATGTTAAAATGCAAAGTTTATAAGAAAGAGGTGTCATGTTAAGCCATCTTCAGCCACTTATCTTTGATTGTGAAATAACTCATTGGATTATTTAGTCATGTACTAAGGGATCTGAGGGAGGAAGACAAAACCTGATAATAATAAACATGTTGATGATTAGGCAGGATAACTTTTGTCCAAGCAAGCAAGACGGTAGAAATCTGGAATGTGATACCCTGGACAAAAGTCTTGAGTATCAAAGTAAAGATCCTGGGCTTCTAACAAGGAGCAGGAGAGTTCCTTGTGCCTGGAAAGGGGTTCAGGTTTTACAATTTATTGAGTGCCTCCTATGAGCCACATACTGTTCTAGGTGTTTTACTTACTTTAGTTTTCTTAATCTCCATTATAATTCTATAAATTCATACCATTATTCCTAGAGCTTGGATTCTAGCAAAGTCTGCCTAATTCTTGGAATTCATTAAAATATCTCAACTCCATTCCCTATCCTCACACAACATTTGAGCAAGAAGATGGTTATAGGAGACTCTGCTAGTGGGAAAGAGAGCAAATATATGAAGTAGACAGTCTCTGAAGTACTAGTTCTCTTATTTCACCATTGTGTTCAGGGCCAGATCTATTCACCAGCAACAACATTAACGACACAGCTGAGGAAGTTATTCTTGGCATCATGAAAACACTTCACTTTAAATGGGGCCTGTAGGAATGGTAAACTACTATGGAAAAAAGAAAATCAGTGCGTCATGTAATGAGGCAATTGTATTGAAACGAATTCCTGGAAATCAATATTAACAAGGCTCTTATGGGCTTGTACTTTTTTATATACAAAAAGAACAAAAAAATGTACCTTATAAAGTAAGCAAATCCATTAATAGACAGCAGGGCTATAAGCAAAGTAAGGCAGACCATCATGGCAAAGGCAGGGTCGATGCCTGCAGAGAGCGAGAGGAAGAGGAAGAATGGCATTATCAGAGAGGCAGTAAATAAAGGGCACCGCAGAGTGACTCCTCATGCTTTCTGGTGACTCTAAAATCAAGCACATCTACCTAACCTAATTCCATTTTTTCTCAGCACAGTCTGTCTTGTTGACTTTATGGACACAGAAAGCAATTTCACTGTTCTGAAGCAAAACCACTCACCACTCTGACAATAACAAATCACATGAATTAAGGCTGACCAGAGTGTTTCTTTGAAGGAAAAAGTCCACGAATGGAAAATTTTGAGTACCTTAATTCAAGTTGGACAGCAATAGAGTTCTTAAGAATAAATACGTTATCTCACCTGTGAAGGGTAAGTACTATGTTGCCTTCATAAAATAAAAGGTCTTTTTAATTCACCTGAGCCCACAGACCTTGTAAGTTGTAGATGAAAAACATAGTACTTCTCCTTCAAGATGGGGGTAAACCTGGTTTTGATAATTAGTGTTTTCATCAGAATGTAAATTAGTTTTGATAAAATCTAAATATTTGGATAGATTAATAAGATTTTTGAGAGAAATATTATGTGAGTGAAGAGGTAGTTGGGCATATCATGCTAAAGCAAAATAGAAATCAAAGCCCCTTCCAAATAGATTCATTTCATTTTAAAAGGGTGTGGTATACAATTGCATAATAATAATATGCGTCCTTCCAAAGTTCTCCTCTGGCTCTCAGAGATTTGACAAAGTTTCCCCTCTTCCACAAGCTAGAGGAGTTCCATCAGTCAATCAAACTGTAAGTATTTACTGGATGCCTACTGTGCTGGGCAGCATAAGAATTATTAGCTATGGTCCCTACCCTTAAGGAGCAATATATTTGGGAGTGGGGGTGGAGACACAATCAGTACAGAAGAAACAATTGAAAGGCAATTTTGTGCTAAGCTGTGAGGTACAGACTTTTATTTCAATGGGAGTTTAAAGAGGAGAGAATATAGATATGGTATTTCTGTGGTGGGACCTGATTGGCAGGATTAGGAAACATGAAGAGATGGATAGGTGACCTTGAAAGCCGGAGAAACAATCATATGTCATGGCCTACAAAAGAGCAAGAAGAAGGCAAATATCTTCCTCTTTTTAGAGTAACCTCTTTGGGAAAGAGTGAGATTCATTTTAAAAAGATTAGTAGGAGGCTTTTAAATTGTGGATGATAATTCAAGGCTGAAAAGTACCTCTCATTGTTCTTATTTTAAATTAACTAAATAGAGTGCCAGAAATTGTGTATGTCACCCTAATGCAAATGACTGATTTTATGAGTGTTTCAATATTAAAATATGCCTTCTCCTAAAGACGTTCCCTTGTAACCCAAGCTGAGCCAAACTGACTACTAGTGATTTTCCATTGCTTACCTCCATGGCAGATCTTCCCTTTTGCAAACCAGCATTTTGCATCTGCTCTAGGGGGCCTGCCACCAGGGAAGTGAATAGGAGTCCCTCCGAAACGTAGCAGCTCCGTTTCCATGTCCACTGTGTAGGTGCTATGGAGTTCCCATTCTTTCCAGTTGGTGTCCAGGATTACATATTCTGAAATTCCATTTCCATTTGAATCTGTCCTTATCAACTGGTTGAATCCATAGAACTGCATGTTTCTGGAATGCTGAACCAGGCTGGCAGCACCAGCCTGTCCATTTTCTTTCATAGCATTATTCATGGCTTGCGCGATAAAGTAAATTGAATTATAGATGGTTCCAAACAACGGTGAAACCTATTTTTAAGAATTACAATTATATTGAGCCCTGGTCGCCCTAGAGCAATCTCAGAGTATATTCCAAGCCTGTGTTCATTACTATGGGCTGCACGTTCGAGTGGAGTACAGCTATGAAGACCCAGAGGAAAAAATTGTTTCTAAGGACTTGCTTGGTTTCTCCCCTGAATTTTTCTGTTTTTCTCCCCCGGGCTGTCACATCTTTAAATATATCAACTATGACAAGTTTATGAGCAAACCAAGTCATACACAATATATTTTTATGCTCCTAAACTAAGAAAACGATTTAGAATTATAAAGGGCATTTAAGAAAACAAGTATAGAATAGACAAAGGGAGTTCAAAGGAAAGATACCAGGTTAATTAGTAGTGCACTGTGCATGGTAAAATCATTTTGCTGGCACTACTAGAGTGGTAGGTGTGTGTGGAAAGACTGTAAATAATGTGTCTCCACAGCCCATGTCTGTATCCTGTCTTAGTTCAAAATGGCTATTTTTCTAGACACATGCTCCCCAGAGAAAGCAAACATTAGAATTCACTTTTAAACACGTACTTACACATACACACTCACATGTATACACACGCAGACATCCACCCTGACACATACGTACCCAACTATCTACAGCCAAAGTTTCTAGAGTATAGAGAATGTGAGTTTTAATCAGAAAACCTATCGGTATACAAAGTGCCAAAGCTCCAACGAGAAGCCACTGTAAAACAGTAAGACTGCTAGGGTGGATAGCATAACTATGCCTGCTAAATAAATATGGTAAAAGCAACAATGTTCTTGTAGACTATGCCAGATATACTTGCTCATTAACCTTGTAGGTTTATTTTTGGAACAAATCTTGTATCTTTTTTCCAAATAGGTAGAGAGGATGAGCAAACAATTCCTCCCTTCTCTGTACCTCCCCCCACCTGGCCCCTCACACACGCGGCCATGGCTTCATGGTTTTCCATGTCACTTCACTTCTAGGATGGAGTTCAAGAAAGCTATGGTCATGCCATTTTACTGAGCATCAGGGAAAGCTGATACTTGGTACTTTAGTTTCACAAGGTCTAGAAAGCTAAGCTCCTGTAACAATCTTCATGTAAAAAAAAAAAGGCTTAAAATTGAGTGAATCATTTTTTGTTGGAAATAGAAGTCAAGATGCAGAGAGGTGTAGCAGCTAGCCGGACACTGCCATGTCTTGTTAATATAGAGTGGGGTTTTCAACTCCAGCTGCACATTAGAATTACCTGAAGAGTGTCAAAAATAGCAGTGCCAAACCCAACCAAGATTAAAAAAAGGAGGTGCATTTAGCTTCAGACCCCAGCAATCAGCATTATTAAAAGCTCTCCAAAGATTCTAATACTCATGCATGGTTTTAAGATATCAGTAGAGAAGAAGGTATCCTGTCCTGTGATTAGTGCCCAATGCCAGAATGTTTGAGAAAGTCACTTATCGCCTTTCTCTGCACTTCAGTTTCCTCCTCTGTGAAATGAGAATACAGAATCATAATGTCTAAACCTTAGAAGTCATCTTGTCTAACTACCTAACTTTATAGGTAAGAAAGGGAGATGCAGAGAAGTTACATGACCTGTCAAGTTCACCGACCTGGCATATAATAAGGAGTAAAATCAAAATCTCTTGTTTCTTACTTTAGCATTCTTGATTGAAATATATGTCCCCTGTGGTCCCTTCTGGATCTGAACTCCTGTGGAAATTCCTAATACTTGTTCTATTCCAGGGGCCAAATTTAGCTTGTAGACACTTTTATAGCCTATATAAGGGTTCTTCTTCATCTCGCTGACCTTTCTCTTCATGTTGAAGTGCCCCACAACTCAGTCCTTGGTCCTCTTCTCTGTCTGGACTAAGTTCCTTGGTGATCTCTTTTGTTCACATGGCTTTAAGTACTAGATAGATCTATGCCACAACTCTCAGATTTATACTTCCAATTCAGCCCTCTATCCTAAATTCTAGATTCATATAGTCAATGGCCTACTTTTATATCTCTATTTGGATGTTAAAAATTAACATACCCAATGTTGAACTCATGATCTTCACCCCAAATCCTTCTCAACCATCTACAGTGTCTCAATCTATGTTAATAGCTACTCCATTCTTCCAGTTGTTCAGGCCAAAAACCTTGCCCCCCATAACAGAGCTAACTACTAGCAGAGCAGAAATCAATACCTCAGTCTCCAGAGAGTTTTATTTCAATGATCTTTCTTTATCACCCTGTCTCAAGATGTACTCTGTAGAAATAGATCATGAGTGGATGACATGTGCTGCCACCAAGGTATCCACACTTAGTTACCTAGCACACGCTGAGCTTTCTTAAGAGGTTTTCACTATTTCCCCCTCCTGACATTCTCAGATGTTCCATTTGATTGTCTTTGGAATTTCTTCAGGACCCTGAGTGTTTTCTGGGGGCTTTGGTAGGTTATGACAGCAAGTGGAGGATGGAAAGTGGAGTATAAAATCAATACTAGTAAAACAAATAAGTGAAAAAAAAATACAGGGCAGCAAGCTCCTAAAAGCACACAGAATGCTAGTGTTCTATTTTGAAAGGCACAGAACCTTCTGGGAAAGGAACTGCATCTACCTGCAGCCAAAATTGAAGATTAAAACTCGAAAACAACACTCCCACTGCTGAGTTGATCCAACACACTGGGTTTCCAGCTGGCCAGGCTGTCCTGGCCTTTGTGCTCTCAGATTGACCCATTGGAGCTGACTGACAGAAACTCCCCAAGATGACAGGAACCTGAAGCCTGTTCTTCAGGATTACCTGGCCTAGACAACACATGTACTCACAGCCACAAAAGTATGGTAGAGAGGAAAAGAGCATAGCTATAGCAACAGCATTCACTTGCAAAAGAGGGGCTGTCACAATAGCCCACTGTCACTTCAAGGCCTTGGAGTGTGCTATAGTTGGTTTGAGTTCCTGTTTCACCCATTGTGCCCTCAGCAAAGGGAATTGTCTCTTCCCATATGTGAAGGGCACACTCTGTTAGCATTACTCACAAAAAGTCTCTAGTTGCACTTGCCACAAATAATGAGAAAGAGAAAAGGTAAAGGGTGGAACACAGGAAGAAGAGGCATTCTCTACAGGCCTCTATCCCAGCTTCTCACTACTGCTCCAAAAAGGTAAGACATAATTGGCAGGAACTTCTGTAAGACAGGTGACCTTGTTGACATCATAGTCCAAAATGGTGAGACCACTGATGACTAAGCCTATTGTTTTTGCCTACCGTATAGACCTGAACCTGAAAGAATGAATTATGAATGATAATAAAAACATATCATTGATTTTTATTCTGTGACTTCATATAGCTCTACCCTAGGCTTTCAAAGTTTTTATCCAAGAGAATAAGGCCTGGATCAGGAGCAGTAATATCTGAATTTGTTCAGTATAGTGGTTTGTGCTGTTGTTAAGTTGACTACCATCAGTTCAGATTTACTATGTCTGAGAAGACACAAAACTGGCTCCCAAATAATTTTGTGCTCATAAGTGTACATTAAAACGTGCCTAGCTTGAAAAGCCATCACTTGAAGGACAAAATGGCAGCATCAATTTTGAACAAAAAGTCAGGCACCTGCACAGATCAAGAAACCAAAGGGTAATTGAATTCTTGTTATTAAAGATAGTACCTCCAATAATGCATGATCTCAGCCCTTGGGCTTAGTCAAGAGATGGATAATAGACCAATGTATTTGATTTGAGGCACACAAACACAATACCCTTATTTTGCGCAGAATGGGGTAGAAGAACAATCTTCGCCACTGTGAGCTGCAGACCACCTTTTCTAACAGCCTTGTTTGGTGGGCCCCATTCTGAAATGTTCCCGTCCTAACCCCATCTGCTGCAGCCTAGCATCCCCCTGCCAGGTACCCATATTTAGGGCAATGGAAAAAAATAGCTATAAGGAACATAAGGACCCCAAGCTTGCTAAGAAATCCAACAGATTTCCTTTGCTTAATCAAATAAGGGTACATTTGGAAAAATATGCAAAATGTATGTTCCAGCCATATACATTTGTGGCCAATGGAATTTAACTGAAAACAAGCATTGGGAATACAATGAAAAGGAAGAATCCAGGCATCAAACCCTAATTCAGAAGTCTAATTTGTGCCAAAATATAAAGGTACAAAGTTATAATCCTTGCCCAATAATCCTGAGACCATATTAGCATGTTCATCACTGGTGTCCCCACCCCTCAAGTCTCTCTATTCTGATTCATTGTTGTCTTTTCACAGGTCCTCATAAGGGCCTAATACCTCCTACATAACAGGAAAACAATAAATCTATTTGAATCAATGTATTAGTCACTTAGCAATTTTATTTTGCTTGAGTAAACACTGGCATTAGATATTATTAGCACAGTGGAATAAAACACAACAAGCCTAATGTGTGGTTAAACGGTCAGGTTCTTGTGGCAGACTTGGGTTGAAATCCCAGCTTTGCCACTTGCCAGCTGTATGACCTTGAGCAAGTTACCTTGAGCCTTAGTTTTCTCAACCGCAAAATGCAGATATCAATATCTAATTTGTAGGCTTCATCTGAGGATTCCATTGGATCATTTATGTAAATTACCTGGTACAGAGTAAACACTGAATATACAGTAGCTGCTACTGTTTGCATTTCAGAAGAGGAGCACAGGGCTCTGGTAACACCATCTTGGAAGTACAGTGTTCAAGTCCCTTGTCCTAGTCTTGAACTGCTGACCAAGAAGTACGAGAGTCCCAATTTTAGACCCAATTTCCTTAGCACCTAAAATGGAAAAACTGTTCTCCTTCATTTGGGGAAATATCTCTTTTCTATTTTGATTTCTATTATATCCCCTGCAGAGTGCCTGACCCACAATAATAATAACAATAACAATTTAATAATAATAATAATGGCTAACATTTGTTAAGGGGTTATCAGGTGTCAGGCAAATGATTTAGTGTGTTAATTTATTTAATCCTTACAAGAACCCTGTTAGGTAGGTACTATTGTTATTTTCAATTTTTAAGATGAGAAAAAGAAGACATGGAAAGCTTAAGTAAACTTATGGCAATCTGCCTTCAAAGCCCACAATCTTAACCTTCTATTACATCTGAGCTTTATAAACACCTATTAACTTAATAGGCTTTGATAAACTCACCAGTAAAATAATATCACATGCACCCTTTTGTGACTTATTTTTTCTTCATGACTTTTCATAGACTTCCTGATTAAAGATAATGCAATCAAGATTTTTTTTTTTACTTCACTCTCTTTCTCCTCTCAAACATCACTCTCAAAGAGAACAAGAAACAGAAACATTAAATCTCCATAGGTAATGGTATTAGGAAACATCTGTAACCCTGCACCATGGAATCTGAAAATGAAAAGTTGCTACAAACATGGCAACTGATTTAGTAAAGTGGAGAACAGTCAAAACTAAGTGCCTGCAGAGGGAATTACTGATAAGCAACAAGTCAATCTGCCCTGTAAGAATCCTGGAAAAACTTAGTAATTACAACCACCATGTACTGTAGTAGTGAGGGTGAGGCCAAACACTAAAAGAGGGAGAGCTCTTTGAATGTTAAGGAATAAGTAGACATGCCCCAAACCCACCTCTCCCTGGGAGGAACAGACGTCTATAGGAAACAGATTACATTGATTCAGAGCAGCTCCAGAGCTGGGGCACTAGACAAAAGGGAAGTTGGAAATGAGGTGGAGCACAAAAAGCAGTGATGAAGTTAAAGTCTTCATGCTTAATGGTGAGAATCCCAGTCTCCTTCTCCGAGCATTGCTTCTGGAATACTGACAGCTATGATTATGGCTCCTAAGAAGATTAAAAGACTCTTCTCTGAAGAAAAAGACTAGCTCAAGAGCCAAGGCCTACAGATATTAACCAAAAGAGACAAACAAAAAGCAACTGGTTAGCTAATTGCCCTATACTGAAGCCCACTTGTCACTATATCCATCATGAACATAAACTTTCAAATCTGCAGACATCTATGGAAAACTTTCAACATGAAAGTGAAACATGAAAAATTAGGAACTGTAGAAAAAACAGAGATAAAATAGAGAACAGAAGAAAACTTCAAAAAAACTATAATGAATACCTCAGGGAAATAGGAAAAATACTATATTGATAAAACAGAAGCAGAATGCTATTAAAATAATCAAACAAGAATGAACTATTGGAAATTAAAAAATGTAACCAAATCATTCTTAAGAATTAGTAAAAGTGGGCCAGGCTTGGTGGCTCAGCCTATAATCCCAGAACTTTGGGAGGCCAAGGCAGGAGGATCACCTGAGGTCAGGAATTCAAGACCAGCCTGACCAACATGGAGAAACTCCATCTCTACTAAAAAATAGAAAATTAGTCGGGCCTGGTGGTGCATGCCTGTAATCCCAGCTACTTGGGAGGCTGAGGTAGAAGACTCGCTTGAACCCAAGAGGCAGAGGTTGTGGTAAGCCGAGATTGCGCCATTGCACTCTAGCCTGGGAAACAAGAGTGAAACTTCCTCTCAAAAGGAAAAATAAAGAGTTAGTCAAAGTGTTAGAACACAAAGATGAGAAACTCTCCCAGGAAGGAAAACTAAAAACAAAAATATGGACCATGTAAGATAAATAATAAGGCAATTAAAAGATCAACCCAGGAAATCTTATATCTTATGTATTGTATAGTATTTCCAGAGAGAAGGACAATGTTGTTGAAGAAATTATCAGATAAACAATAGAAGAAAATTTCTCAAAGGAATCAGCTTCTAGATTGAAAGGCTCCACCAATATAGCATATTATGTGTCAAAGATTCATATATCATCATGAAATTTCATAGCATCACAAATAAAGAGAACATCTTAAAAGTTTCTGAGGGCATAAAGAGAAATGAAAATAGGTTGTATCAAACGATTAGGAATAAGAATGACATTGGTGTTCTGAACACCAACAGTGGAAATTGGAAGGCAATGTGCCATGTCTTCAAAGTACTGAGGGAAAATTATTTCTACCCTAGATTTATATACTCATTCATAATATCAATCAATAGTGAAGATGAAATAATGACTTTTTGGACATGCAAAATCTCAAAAATTTACCTCCTGTAAAAAGCTACTACAGGATGTGCTCCACGAAAATGACAAATTAAACCAAGAAAACAGGTCATAAGATTCATAAAACAATAGACCCTGCACAGAAGAGAAAGAAAGAGACTTTTAAGAGTGATAGAAATAGAAAACTAGCATAATATTTATATTTGTGCAGCAGCCTTAGGGAGCAACATGTTTAGATGGGAATGAGAAGACAGAGAGCCCCAAGAAAAACAAATGAAACTGATAAGGGATTTAACAGGCTTTACTATGTATAAAATTGTTTTCAGGGGATTTTTACAGCCATATCAAAAAGTGTGGAAAGACTTAGACATTCAAATTAAGGTACCAAATTTAAAAATAAAACAATAATTAACCCCAGTAAAAATTGAAAGTTACATGTGACAAAAAATTATAACCATAGTATATCACATGGATCAGTAATAAATGATATTTACATAGATACTCTGTTTAAAATACTAAATATGGATTTAACTAAAAATTGTGATATAAGCATATTGAAGGTTGAAAGAAGAGTAAGGAACTATAAAAAGACTAAGAGTGCTCCTCGACTATAATAGGAATGTGACAAATAATGTTCAAAATTGATTAATCAAGAGTCACCAGTAGCAGCATAGCATTTAGAAACACAGAAGTAAATACCAGCATAAAGAGCTTAAAAAAAAATGAAAGTGGTTGCTTCTGATGAAAGGAAGAAGGGAGGCCTTACAGACTGCTTTGTTATTGATATAAACCTTTTAGCATTTCTTGACTTTTAAAACTATGTGTATGTATCACTTTCATAGCTTTCTGTTCATTTCATTTTTTACCTGTTGAAGAAGGAAGGGTATAAATTAAAAGATGTTGCAAACTACTGCTATAGACAATGTTCCTTATATATAGACATCTCTATTGGAAAGTTATTGGGCAAAGAAGAAATACTGCCATCTTGTTAATGCATTTGCTTAACCATATATTATCTGTCTCTCTCACTAAAAATTAAGGTCTATAAGGGTGGCAACAAGTGATGTGCTAGTAAATGTTTGACAACAGCTATATAAAAAGGGAAAAAGCTCTTATTTGTAGCATTTGTCCATTTCTGTGGTGTAACTACTACTATCATGCCTGATTTCAAGCTACCAGTTGATGTCACTGAATGCAGAGCTGGGAAAAGATGCACAGAATCAGATTTTCTGGACTGGCTCTAACATACCATTGCTAGAAACCCTGTCCATCTTGCTTAGTGTTCTACCTAGGGTTCAACACAGTGCCTAGCACATCACAGGTGCTCAATAAATAGTTGTTGACCTGTTGATCAAATAGGGAAAAAATAATACAAGTCCAGGGATAGGCAAATATCAAACTACATAATTCGATCTGAGAATATACCATTTATAATTTTGGAAGCTGGAAATATTGAGAGCCTCTCTGCCAGTAATCAGAAAACTTCAATAGAGTAGGAAGCTAAAGTCAGATTGTAACTTAGATGCTAGGTCACCACCAATCAATAAGGTTATTCTAGTCTCAAAGGAGAAAAAGTGGAAAGAAAGGTAACTGTGAGCTAGGCACTCTGATAGTCACTTATTACATGTTACTTTGTTCAATTTTCATGGTAGTTCTGGAAGATATAGCTCACTAACCCATTTTACACGTGGAGAAACTGAGACTCAAATGCCTATGTAACTTGCCCAAGGGCACACAGCTAGTAAAAGTGAGAGCTGGGATGTAAATCCAAGTTTATCTAATACCTTATCATATGCAGTTTCTGCTATACCGGCTACCTTCTAAAGTACCTTTGAACAAGATAATTTAGGGAAAGTGGAGGTTTTGTTTATCAGAGACAGGAACATAATTATCTCGTCCTTTTATCATTCTTCAGTTATGAAGGTCCAGACCGTGCACATGCGAAGTGAGGGGTACAAATGCATCCAAACAGGCTTTCTCAGAAGCTCTGTGTTCTTTGTTGTAGCTCTTCTCTCTATTTCCTTGTTTAAAGCAGAGTGCAGGCTGCCTAGCAACCAAGCTAATGGCATCTTTTTTTTTTTTGCCTTAATTACCTTATGTTTTCCACAAGTTCAAAGGGATTGACGCAAATATCAAGAGAAGAATGCCTGAGTTTTTTATGTCAAAATACCTGTTCATATATATATGTGTGTGTGTGAACAGCACACATACACATACATACATGTGCACACATATACCCTCTCCTTCCTTTGATCCTTTGATTAAAATAGAAAAATTACTTCGATTGTATCTATGTGATACCATATTGCTGGCTAAAAAGTACAAAAATTCACCATCTGGTTGCTTGCCTATAAACACATCAAACATCTGGTTTGACTAACCATTCTGAGCAATTTGAGGAGTTCTTGCAGTTCTTGGCTAAACTGACCAGTTCTTTTCAGCTATGTGTGTGTGTGTGTGTGCGTGCATGCCTGTGTGTGTGTCTCCTAAAAAAAGAGTAATACTTATTATAAACTTATCAGTAACAATAAAGTCCAAATCCAGTATTGTTAATATCTCCGTTATTAATTTTTTATTAGAACAAGAATTAGCAAAATCTTTGCTATAACTCCTCCAGGCAGAAAGAGGTACATAAACCTAAGTTTCATTTGAATCACTATTTAGACAGAGAAGCAGCCCACAGGATGAAGAAATAAAGGACCAATGAAAAATAATATGAATATCAGATACAATCAACTGCCTACCTAACAGCCTTCTTTCTTGCTAACAGAATCTCAATTTTGTTCACATTTTTCCAGCAGCTATATATTTTGTTCACATTTTTCAATCACGGTGGTCACATTCGTCCTTCTAGGTTATTGGTTTAGACATGGGCATAGGACAGAAACGTGACAAAGAAAGTATAGGAAGAAGTCTGCTTGGTGAGATTCTGAGAAAGATTTCTTCACTCTTAAAAAGAGACACAAGAGAAAGACAGTCTCTACTTTCACCTCTGGACATTTTCACATATATGTGATGTCTGGAACTGTGGAAGCCACCTTGGGACTATAAGAGGAACCAGCTCATGAGGGCAAGCTTAGCATGCTATAGCTTGTAAAGTAGAAAAATGAAAATAACCTGGTTCATCAATTACATTATTGACCGCTGAATTAACCAACCCTGGGGCCCTCCTATCTTCAAATTTTGAAAAAGAATTATTATTTAAACCATTTTGTATTGAGCTATTACTTACAGCCAGAAGCAATATGACTACTACAATATTCTAGCAAATGCCAGAGCTTTTAAACTTATGTATATATTGTTCTAAGTACTTTTGAAAATGCCTACTTTCTACATCTGATCTCCAATGCACAGAAACCTCCCTTTGTATTTTTCCAATCTAAATGGCTTCTTTTGCCTCCCCATTTCCTCTCATATTCCTTGTCTTCTTTTTATTCTTCCTCTTTGTTTTTGACTTTGTTTTCCATTCTTTTCTCAACTTTCTTATCCTCCTTACTCCTTTTTCTTTCTCTAAGTCAGTGGCTATGATTGGAATCTGAAATATGTCTATACATACATTTATCTACACATATATAAATACTATGTCTTGTATAGCAGAAGGGAGAACTTATTCCCCATTCCAACTGGCCTGTCTTCACCCACTTACTCATTCCTCCCCACAAAGAAGAAGTGATTTAATCTGGCTGGTTAGTTTGGAAGGAGAACTAAGATTGTGTAGCTCAGCCCCTCCTGTCTTATTTCTTTTGAGAGCAGACTACCTAAAGGAAGCATATGCTCTGCTGTTCTTCTCTAGACTATACATTTTACAAAAGGCCTGCTCTCATGGGGCAGGACTGCAGTGGTCCAGCAATGCCATTGACTAGATGGAGAAGTTTATTGAATCCTTGGATTCAGTATTGGGAAGCTCAAATACTTACAGGTAGAAGCCACATCACCCAATAACAGTGTTATCAATAATAAAAGTAACAGTTTCTTATATACTAGCTCTTTTGCCTAATTGTTAAATTGGTTCAGACCTTACATCACAAACAGGGCTTCTTTTGAACAACACCAATATATATTAAAGTTTTGTTTCTCTGTTCTTAAATGTATTTATTCTTCCTGACTATATAATGTCATCGTGGGCTGCTTAAAGATTTAAAAAGAAAACTCCAACAATGTGTCTTTGTTTTACAAATGTTTTCAGCAAACTAAAGATGTTTTAATTTGTCAGTGGTTGCCTGTCATTCATTGGGTTTCTTATGGAATTGCAACTTGGTATGAAAGTAATTTACCATGGTGATGTTTTAGGTTCTCAGCTTATGATAACTCACTAATGTGCACTTACTTGATCGAACTCCAACTTCTCAGGAATTTCACCTCTTACTGCTGCCTCTGTAAAGGCTTGATAGAAGGTTTTTTCTTGGGACTCCACTGTAATGGTCAACACTGCATCATAGGCTTCCCGGAGCTTTGGGTTGTTCCTTAGGACCTGGTAGGGGGTGTGCTTATAAGGTAAACTGTAGAGCAGGGCATCATACGGAACAAAGACGTAGGTTCCATCAGTCATTTTCAGATCATGAGCGCATTCCAGGAGATGCATCTGAGTCTCTCCCCCAATCAAAGCTGAATGCATACACATGATGATTACTGAAACCAATAAAGCAAGGAGGTTATGGCAGCAATCTGTTAGTAAAATATAGTACCAAAAACTACAGATAGGAAAAATAAATGTGTTCTAACCAATTTGTAAATGGTTTCTTATGGCTCTAAGATAAGCAAGATGTTGTCCTGATCTGAGGCTGAGGTATGTTCATGGACTCTGGATTAGGGATAGTGACAAGAGAGGCATGCCCACAGGCTGCAGAGCCTAATACTAGACAGAAACAAGAACTAGCATAATAAATAGTAAGTAGCATAAAAAGAGGTTTTAGGGTTGGAAAAATTAGCTTTACATCATAACACCACCAGTTTTAACTGTGTATCCTTTGTTAAATTACTTAACCTCTATCTGTCTCGTCCATAAAATGGAGGCAACAGTATGTACTTATGGGGTGGTAGTGATGATTGAAGAAAGGAGACAAGTCATTTACTTAGTACCTAGCACATAACAAATAGTAGCTACTATACACCTAAGAATTAGAAGAGAAAATAATAAAAGAGGATGGGAGATGTTGCCACAGCCACTATTACTTTTTATCGTCCATCTCCTATACACATGTACTCTAACAGATTTTGACCAACTGTTCTCATCCTTACCAAGGTCATTATAGACAATGAATAGCACTAACTCACTCACCTCTAAATGTTACTGCAAGTTGAGTACTCCTTATACAAACTATTTAGGACCAGGAGTGTTTCAGATTTCAGACTTTTATTTGGGATATTAAGTATAATATTTGCATTATACTTACCTGTTGAGCATGCCTAATCCAAAAATCTGAAACACTTCAATGAGTATTTCCTTTGAGTATCACGTTGGTGCTCAGAAATTTTCAATTTTGGAACATTATTTCAGATTCACAGATTAAGGATATACTGTCTGTAATATTATGGGTGAGATGTTCAACTTTTTAAAATCTAACTTCCCTGTAATTGGAATTACTATGCATTCAATTTAATTCTTCCTAGACTTATGAAACTATGTTATTTGGCAAGGTTATACTAGAATGGAGTGAATTCAAGGGGGCCACGGTTGAAAAATGGCAGCTAGATCATGAGACTGAAAGTCTTACATCCAATTTTGCCCTTGGCATGCTAAATAAGTTTAGTTTAAGCCCACTTGTGCTTCAGTGCCCACGTCTTTAAAATTTAGATTACAATGAATTTTACAGGTACATTGAGTAGTTTAATTAGATAATGCCTGGCAAGTATTCTGAGATCCTTGAAGAAAGGCAAAGACTCTATTGCTACTGGTAAATATTAATTATACGTGTTTACACTGAACATTTAATCTCAGAAACTTAAGTGTGCTTAACTACATTCAATGACTTGTCTTTGGCATTTACATATTGTTTCATCTATTTTCAAACACCATTTTTACACTTGCTAAGCACCCTAGAGAGTTTCCCTTTGAGCTAGAGCTGGTACCTTTCCTTTTTAAAAGTGTAACTAGTACGTTACGAAGTTAATTTAAACTTACGGTAGTATACATATGCACACGCCACAGCATAACATGAGTTTTCAAATGACCATTACTAACTCCTTTAAAATAATTACACTAAGAGGTGCTGCATGTATTCTGATGTTCACACTTTTTTTAGACTTCTCGAAGGATATCTTTGGAGCTAGTTCATGAGCCACACAAGGAATTCAGCCTCACTTGTTTATAATCACACATTGTATAATGGGAAAATGGAGTGCCAGAGTGGTTTCACAATGCAAGAGTTGGATTTAGAGAAAGTAGAACTGAAGACTTCTCACTCTCTACATTTGGCAGCAACATTAAAAATAAATCAGTTTGGTCAAATTAGTATAGTCACAGGTCCATTGATGGGGGGAAATGAGTTTAGTCAGGGGCTTCAGTTGATCAGTTTGTCCAACAGTAACCTCGGCAAGTACATCAGTATTAGCATCTTTCTTCTGCAAATCAAAGATTGAATGATTTGTTCAAGGTTACTCAACAATGATACAATTTGAATTTACTTAAAGGGATATTAAAGTGACTTTACTGCATGGAAAATGTTAAATAGAAATGGTGTTTGGTGCTGATTGCAATACTGCGAATACCTTAACATACATTACATGTAGTAGATGCTATTATGATGTGCCATCAAGATACACACTTCAGTACTGAAGCACTCATTCCACCCGCTGCTGGGTTTGTTAGCAGCTGATAGCTGATTTTTCTCTGAGAGTTGACTTCAGCTAAGGAAAGGCACCTCTCTCAAGGTTACATCTTCTCAGTAGTGTGCTGGGGCTCACTTTCGCTAGTTCAATTTTCAGAGATTTTGTGAGCCAGTTAACATCATGTTATTAGCTTGAAATTTACCATTGTGGGAATGATTACACTATGGAAATCAGCAAACACTACAAATCAGAATTTTTTCCCTCTAAAGATCTGACTGTTAAACAATTATTATTACATACTGTGCCCCTTTCTGTGGGTGAGACTGAATCTAATGACTGTTCCACATGGAGGTAGAACAGCCTAGACTCCTCATCTTAACTCTGGACAATTCTGAAGGGTCATACCAGCTCTAGAGCTCCCCCTAAGACTGGTTGAGGCCTTTGTTGACTGCACTGCAGTTTAATTCTTTCTGCGCACTCCTACTGTCTTCTCTCCCTCACAGGTGTTCTCCTTGAAAATACTCATCCAAAAAGCTTCCAGCACTCAAAGCTCCATCTGACAGGCCGTTTTCCAGGGAAACTGACTTGTGACACTGTATTAGAGCCCCCACCTTATCCTGAGTTGACTTCTACCCTGGCACTTACAAGACTTATTGCTCTTATTTACCTATATCAGCTTCTACTACCAAACTGTGAGCTCTTTGAGGTCAAGAACTGTGCCTTATTTATTTCCATATCCTTGTACATATTATGCACACAATGATGTTGTTTAGATGAATTTTGTAAACTAACAGCTTCTTCAGGAGGTGAGCTTGTACACTTGGGTATGTTTTATGGGTTTCTTGAGATATGAGATGTGGGCATATTTTGATTGTTAGGATGGAGGAATGATTGGAAGTGATATTTGCTTCCATTTGCAGATAGACACTGCCATGTCTGTTGTTCATGCCTACTATCATTAACTATGCCCAGTACCTTATCCTCAACCCTGAATCTCTCGTCTTTATTTTTCTTTCATTAACCCACACTGACAATATTTCAAAGGGTCTGAATTTTTATAACTGAAAAGACCCTTTGAGATCAAGTAGGCCAACCCATCCTCATCATTTTATAGGTGAAGAAATAGGAACCTCAAGAGGGAATAATCACAGGCTCCTCATTTTTGCATGGCAATAGCTTGCCGTTGAACATGATTAAAGTAGAAAGCATAAATACTGAATTCAAACAACAGCATCTTAATTTAATAGACTGAGTGCTTCGTGAACAGAGATTTGTAGATACATCTGTTCTACAAGATAATTTTACTAAATAGTTTTATCATGTTAAAATCACATTCATTAAAATGGGATTTGACCTGTAAGTTGTTGTCAGAAAAGGATTAGTTTACAGAAACCTTACATCCTAAACAAGGCCTGGGTCAACAGGTGGTCACTGAATAATTCTAATTTGTAAGTTTCCATCCTGTCAAGCTACTTTATAGTCAAAACAAGGACCAGGAAATATACCCTTCTGAGATCGCATCTCACCACGATATGACACTAGCACTTTATCTGAGCTACTTGAGCTATCTAGTGGCTGTCTTCATATTGTGGCACCAACCATAGCAGGCTGTCTAGGACCCTTTCTTTCACCCCCAATGCTAGCAGCCAGAAATGTCATGAATCTCTGGGAGAAGCCAAATTCCATGTCACTCAATTCCTATTTCTCTTCCTAAATTAAAATATTCTATCAAATGTTTTCTTGAGAAACAGGAACTGTGTTTCTGAAAAGGCAAAGGTCACTTTACTTCTAAAGTGACCTTTATTAAATTAAAATAGTCTATTAAATATTTTCTTGAGAGAGAAGAACTATGTTTCTGAAAAGGCAAAGGTCACTTTATTTCTCTCAGATTTCTGGCTATGATGTTCTCCATGAAGGAAACTGGGCCTAGTTTCACACCTTGTGAGATGAAAATGAGTCCACTTGCTGCTGCTAAAGAAGTCCTTCTGAGCCGTATTCATATCTGTGAGCCATTGATATTGCTGGCAATCCACAGAAACATCCCCCCATTCTATTGTCTTCACCCTTTATTTTAACCGCTTTGCGGTATTTCCTGCCATTGACATTCATTTTAACAGTTGCTAAGAGGGCAGGGAGGGGAGGCAGACCAGAAGAGAACAGCATGCAGATTTATCCCAAATCTCACCTTCTCTCAGGATTCTTTCCAATCTGGCCATATTGTAAAATAAGTAGATTCCTACCCTCTCCCTCTCCGTTTTCTCCCACTCAGCCTAATAAATGGCTGTGTACGGAGGTGGGAGGCTCTGGAATGTGCATGTTTCCCAGGCCCCATCCCCAAGTGTGATTCAGTGCAGGAGGCCCTCAAAGTATACTTTTAGAACACTACACGAGGTGATGTGTGGATATCTCTATCAGCTAAGGACATCCAACACATTTTTGGCCATAAGTCCTGAAGTTACCACTTACTGAATTGTCACTGATGTTGAACTGGTCCAAGTAACTCAGCATGATGGCAGATAAACATTACATTCAATGACTATTCCATCTGCATCGGACCATGTTTTTTTACAGACTCAGTTAAACTTGTATTGGAATTGCATTTGTTGCCTTAACATTCCTGCCCAGCTTGAGATAAGTTTTTATATTTCTCCACACCTTGAAACATATGCTTTCTCCTGCTTTTTCTAAACTGCCATGTACATAAGTCCTCTTAAATGCAAGAACTCTAGATGTTTACAGATTTCCTATTGTGTCAAGCCTTCAATAATTTGATCATTAGTGATCATTTGCCATTCATGAAAGCAAGTTGTCCTCTTGCCGTTTATATTTATTTACATTTGGTGTTACATTATACCAAATCCTACAACAAATTCCCTATTAGCACTAAGGCTCTTGGTTATAGTATTATCAGTATCACTGTTGCTATTACTATAGGAAAACAGGATTGACACCTGGTATGTTGAGGCACATAAAATAATTTTATCTATGGGTACAAAAGTTAAGAAAGAAAGATGGCAGGGCTGAATTATATGCCATATATAGAACACAGGATCCCAAGTGAGTATGCTTTAGGTGTATACCACAAGTGGACAGGAGGCAATATAGCATTGGTCTATCATTAGACCAATGGTTCTCAGTGTGGTCCCTGGATGAGCAGCATCAGTATCACCTGAGACTGTGCAGTATTAGAAATGCAAATTCTGGGGCCCCACCCCAGCCTTTCTGAACCAGAAACTCTGGAGGAGGAACCCAACAATCTGTGTTTTAATAAGTCCTCCAGGGGATTCTGGTGCCCACTGAGATTTGAGAGCCACTGCTTTAGACTACTCCGAATATGTATTCTGGCTTTCTTATTCACTAGCTGTGTGACATTGGGTAAGTTATTTAACCCCTTTCAGCTTCAGAAGTCTTATTCATAAAGTAGGTAAATAATAATTGTCCTTACTTAATAGGGGTGATGCAATAATTGGATGACATAGTCCATACAAAGCCCTTGAAAAATTACTAGCACATAGTAAACTCCCAATAAATATTAACTATTACCATTATTTTTATTGCTATCTTTTTCTTATATACAAGAATCTTCGATAAATGAGAAGAACCCATTCTGTCCCAGGCAATAAGATAGCAATCAGATATCTAATTTTGGAAGAACAAGAGAAGGCTATTCCAATGGTGTCATATTTACTTAACATCATATTGTAATGAAGCATTCCCAATTTAGAAGGATTGAAAGGAAATCCCAAATGCTCCAACATCCCAGTAAGCTTAAATGTAAAGGATTATATAATCATCCCAGCACAGGGCTGATCAGCAAGAAGATGAGGAGAAGAAGGAAGGGCTTAGAATAGCCATTTGGAAAGTTCTCTAAAGAGCTGCAGGTAGGGCCTGCTGCTAGCCTTCACAGGAATTAGAAGAGGAACTCCTTCTGAGTGAATGCAATCCCACAGGTACTCTGCTTGGTGAATAAATGCCCTTTTGTGCCATTGGACAAAAACTTCCAACAGGGCTCATGATTTGAGGAGCAGAGATTGGGCTGAATTTTGGCCCTCAAGCCCAATCAACCAGGTTTCCTTGTGCAGGGCACAACCTACATAACCACACACAGCAGCCCTGATTATAAATTAAGGCCTTTGTCTTTGATTAATATCTATCCTATTAGACTTTGTCAGAAGAAAAGATAATTGGTAGTTGCTCCCAAGGCTTAAGAGAATTGAGTTAAGAATCTGGGAAAGACTGAATCCCCCTACTCTGAGACTTTATTTATTCCTTCTTTGGTGTTGATAGTGCTTACACCTACGTACTTATTACTGTGAGACTCACAGGTATTGTAAAACTTGAAAGAAAGTGCCTATCTCCTGGATAATCCTGAGAATTAAATGAGATCAATCTGCAAATGCCTTTTAAAATGTAGAGAGCTGTTTACATGTAAAGTAATAGTATGGTTACTTTTATTGTCTCTATGGCAGCATATAGTAACACCTCTGCTGTTCTCCCACCCAAGAGCTCATGACTATTATTATTGCTATTATTACCTATTATTAAATGTATCATTGCATTGATATGTAAGTGAACTTAGACCTGTTTCTGAGAAAGATGCTTTCTCTAACTCCAATAAGGTGCCAATGATAGTCACTAATTTGAAATTTTAACTTATAAGAATCAAAAGTATCATACCAGCCAGTAATAGGCTGCTCCTCTCTCCCCTTCCACCACACTACCACCATCACTATGAACACTACAGCCACGGCCATGTGGCAATGCCATTACCACTTTTGCAAACAGATCAGAAAAAAAAAACCAACATTCCAATTATTTCTACTACTTCCAAATATTTCCAAACCCCTCCAAAAGAAGGGGTCCCTTTCCACCATCTTTTGTACATCACGAAGTGTCCTCTCTGAAGGCTTGCTTGGGATTCCACAGTAGCCTCATATCCAGCAAAATAGGGAAGAGGTCAGGTTCTGCCTTCCTCAGCCCTTCTCAGCTGAGGTCACACAAAAAGTTTGCAAGGTCTTTTGAACTGACTGCAGAAGTCAAGCCATGGTAACCCCTGTCACCTGCACATACACCTCCACATGGACTCCTGGAGCCAGAAAGTCTGAGACAACCTTGTGACGCTGGACTCTTTGGCCTGATTAACTGACCTTGTAACATTCTGCCATTGTTCCTTCCTCAACTGTTCCTGCCTCAACTGATAAGCCACCTTTGTGACACTGGACTTTGGACCTTGTGACACTCTGCCCTGGCAACCCTATCCCGGCTTGCAAAAATCTGCCCTGAACTGTAACTTCTGTAACTTTCCACTGCCTACCACAAACCTATAAAACCAACTCCTATCCCACTGCCCTCCACTGACTCTCTTTATGGACTCAGCCTACTCACACCCTGGTGAATAAACAGCCTTATTGCTCACACAAAGCCTATTTAGGTGATCTCTTCATTCAGAGTGTGCCTAACAAAGTTTAGTGTCTTTTTAGTTCTTCTCAGTCCAGATAGATAAAAGCCAGGAACACTTAGCAGCCTCAGTTCCAGTAGTTGAGAGGGGCTGGAAAATTAGATAAAGATTTGATCTGGTATGTGCTACCCACGGTGTGTCGCAGTCTTCCTCACTACTATGCTGACCCAATCTGTACTTATTGGCTTTTGGCTCAGTTTCTCACCAAATCTCCAGTTTTCTAATGGGACCAAAGATATGCCCTGAACCTTAGGCGACTTGGCTAAAACTCTGATAATCTATTTTTGTTCATTCTCTGGATCCTGCTTTACATGTTCCCATGGGCTGGGGCATTGTTTTCAACAAGTGATCGAGTGGACAACAAGGGCAATGTCTATCTTACTTTAACACTCATTCCCCTTCCACCATTCCCACTGTCACACCTCACCCACCAGTTGGCATACCCTCAGATAAAGACATGTGGCTCTACCAAATATGGGTACTACACACCCCTTTGAACAAAGCACAATGAGCTGCCTGAGGTTGTACTCAGGCCACAGCCCAACCAATGACTCAGTTCCCCTGCCCCCACCCCATCCCATTCTGACTCATGTCACTGAGATCCCAGCATGCCTCATCTGAATCTGCCTATGTTTTGTCAAAAAACAGAGAGAAAATCCTGGAGTGCAGAGCTTTTGTCGTCACTATCTTTTATCTCTCTTTCTGAATCCCTCCTCCACTTCCTGTTGCTGTCCTTGCTATTCAAGGTCTTCCTTTGCTCCATAACCATTCTCTCTAGGTTTTGTTCCCCCTAATCTCAACATTTTCATTACCTTGGTGGGCAGATCCATACTGTAATAAAGAAGACAATCTGACTAAGAGAAGTCACATTAAAACAATGACTGGGATCTTAAAGTGAGAAATAGTTATTTGCGTTATTATTAAATTAAACCAGCATTTCTCAACTCTGGCTGCACATTACAAGCACCTGGGAAGCTATTTAAAATACCTTTGCTGGGCCCCACCACAGACCAATTCTAGTAGAATTTCTGGAGGTGGCATTGTGGTACCAGTAGTCTTGAAAAGATGCCCAGATAATTCTAGCGTGCAGCCAGACTGAGAACCTTTGACCTAAAGGAATCTCTAATCATAAGGCAATAATATGTGCATTTGCTTATTCTGTGCCTCAAAGGGGTTGTGGGTGGTTAGCATTAATCCTAATTCTTCTCAGTCTGACAGCCCAAAGAGCTTCAGGGCCTAGATATATTTAACATTTTATGGTAGAGGCCAAAATGTCATTTCAAAGTATACAAATGGGTAATGTGAAACATTCATGAAATATAAACTTGCAGGAGACATTGGGCATCATGAAGATTTGTAACATATTACAAAGTTATGATACTAAATATATTAACCTGTTTCTGGCATGGCTTCCTGGAAGTGGTTTTATATCTTTCAAAATAATTCTATGCTCTGCTTTGAAAGTATCAAGCTCTATTATGAAGTAATAAGAGCCACACTAATTGCTTAACATCATGGAATCTTGTACACTGGAGCTGGAAGCAGATTACTGTAGTTCTGGAACTAAAAACTCCTCTTGCCCTCATCCTCTTTTAATGATCATAATTAAGGGTTCAATACTGAAGGCACCTGAAAATTTAAAACAGACTTCTGGTTATAGGCCAGGCCTTAGCTGGACCACTCTGTAACAAACTCATTGTTAAGGGAATGACTGGGACAAGGACTAATACTTGAAGGAGTCAGTTTGTCAAATAGTTTCTGAGATATCCATCCTAAAGTGGTGGAGTGTCTGCAATGGGCGAATGAGAAGTGTTCACATGAATCATAGCCATCTCCAGAGGAAGGTAAAATGGAGATTAAAAAATTGGAATAGAAAAAAAGTCAAAACCATGTGTCGCAAGGGCTTGCCATACGTGTAAGTAAAAGAGATCTGATTCAAGAGGACCAGGAAGGGCCCCTTTTTGCCAAAACCCACCAAACTAACTTTGAGAATGATAGCTTTAGTGGATCAAGTCCTTTGCTTCACATTTGTCTATGGTCTCTGCAAGAATCATCTTTGAACATTAACCTTCCAGAGGAAGAGGAAATTGTTAAAATTTAGACAGTCTTCTTATTTTAATATACCTTCATTCTTCAGCTAGGTGCCCTCCATAGCAACTAGCTGTGTGCTACAGAAAGAAAAGCCCTGCTTTGAGAAGAGGCAGAAGGTATGGACATTTTGGAGTCCAGAGAAGACAGATTCTAAATAAGTGTCCCATACGGACACTGGGTACCTTTGAAGGAAAGTACCCAGAAAGGAGTCAAAAGTAAATCTCTCCTCAATGACTAGAACAAACAAAAATGAAGCCATAAGAAGACCCTCACCTCCCCACCCCATTTTTGACACGTCTGAAGCTATGAGGGTCCTAAGGGCAGAAAGAAAGGATGTATGAATACATTGATCTTGAAACCATTCTTCTCCACTAAGGTGCTGAGAACGGGCACTAGCATCCACAGGCATTTGAATAACAGTTCTTTGTAACTTTATTCAGTTCATAAAATAGGCTCTGCTGAAGCAGAGCAGTCTTGGGACCTGAATGTGTGTGAAAGAGGGCAAATGTTCAAAGAAGTGGGACGGGATGTGCTACCCTAGGGTATGAGGGGAGGAAACCTTTTGGAGGTTTTAATCTCTTTCCCTGAAGTCACGTTTAAATTTCAACCGGAAAAAGCACTCACTGCGAATTCTGTCTGCCTGGTGAATCCTCTGGAGAGCTTTCCGAATGCTTTGGCTGTCTTGTCCTGTGGTCAGGACGACCCCTACAGGTAAGCCGTGGCTCCGAAGAGCACTTGCAACTCGATTGGCTGTATGCACCCAAATATCTTCATCTGAGGAAATGACTCCAGCATGAGCCCACTGGAAATATTTCATGACAGTTACAAGCACCCGGATGGGAGAAGGGAGTATCCGAGAAAAGGTCGGGTAGCTATTTTTATTGTCTAATTCGTAATTCACACAAGACCAAGAGAAAATCCCTTTGTCCCAGCTGTTTCCCAGGAGCGAGGCTGCCTCGCAGTAGCCAGGGTTTGTAGGTCCAATAAATCCTGAGGCCATCTGGTGGTGGGAAATAAAACTGGAGAGGGCCCTCGAAGTCTGGCAGTCTTCATTGAGAATCACATATTCAAAAGAGTAACTCAGGTCAAAAGATGGGTCCCGGTTTATTCGCTCAATGGCCAATCGCGCAGCAACCTCAGGCAGGGCCTTTGAAAACACTGAATCACAAGCCCAAGGGCCCACCACCCCTATCTTGTAGGGGAGTGTCCACACTTGCCGCGGAAGGGACATGACAGCCAGGAGGCACAAGCACCACAGGAACTTGGAGGATGCAAGGCCATGATGTCCCAGCAGTTTCCTGAAAGCCGCAAACCACAGCACAAGATGAGAAAAACTACAGAGTCCTAGGAACATAGCCCTCCTGCTTCCAGCAAGCTAATGACGAGATACTGGAGAGTTATTCTGCTCTCCCGAGATGGACAGTGGTGTTTCCAAACGCCTGTCAATCAAAGGAAAAGGTTTGTTACCAACATTATTTCTGAAGCTTCCGGAAATAATCAGTTGTGAAAGAATGGCAAAGGAATGGTAGTGCCCAAACTCAAAGTTTCTTTCCCCCATCCTGATAAAACTCCTCTTCCTGTATCCCTTATCTCAGTATATGGCACATCCATCCGCTGTTTGCCCACTTGCTTCTTTCAGAAAACTGGAAATCACTGAGACTCCTTCTTCTCTTCCCCCACATTCAATCCATCACCAATTCCTATTGATTCAACTTCAGTAATAGCTGCCCACCTTACAGTGTTGTGAAAATTACATGAGTTAACACACAATAAGTGCTTATAACAGAGCCTGGCAAGTCATTAGCATTATACTAGACATAGTATGATCATTATTACAGTTTTAAATATGTCCATTTTTCTCTCCCATACCATTCTCTTGGAGAGAAATAGATGTAAACAGATAATGGTAATGTAGAGTAAAAAGTGCTATGATTGAGGTAGCTCATAGAGGATCACCAAAACCCAGATTTCAGGGGAGGAGAGGAGGGAGGAAGAGCAGTCTCTCCGGGTTGAGTATTGAAAAAAAGTTAGCCAGGTGAATGGGGTTGCAGGAGTAGTTTGGTACTAAGATGCTAAAAGCCTTCCAAACAGAAGGAACAACATGCAGAAAGACTCAGAGGTAAGGACACATAGATAGATAGAGAATGGATTATATATATATATATACACACACACACATATAAATTTATACATATATATATATATATATATATATACACACACACACATATAAATTTATACATATATATATATATATATATATACACACACACATATATATGGATTCTTAGAATTCTAAAGCATTTGTTCTGCTTGAGTTTGTAATGTCAGCGAAGGCAAGGGCCAGATCACCAAGATATGCCATAATTTAATCATGTAGCCAATGGCTTTAAGCAGAGAAGTGGTGTTATCATATTTCCATTTTAAAGGATCACTCTAGCAACAATGTGGAGAATTAGTTGGAAAAAAGCAAGACTGGAGGCAAAGAGACCAGTATGGAGTCTGTCATAGTAACCATATGAGAAATGATGACAGACCAAGAGAGTGGTAGTGAAGACATAGAGGAAGAGGATCATTTTCTCCAAGGTTAAAAATATCAAGGAGATTTAAAAAATAGAAATAACAAGAACTTGGTGACTGACAAGATGTAGAAGGTAAGTGTAAAAAAAGGAGGACTCTAAGATGATTTTGAGCTTTTCAGACCTAGTGAACTATTTGGAAAATGGCACAAGTCTCTGAGATGGGGAACACTGGAGGAAGAGGGTGGGAGAGACAATGCATTCTTATAGAGATGTTGAATTGGTCAACAAGTAGCAATATCCAGTAGATAATATCACATACTGGAGCTCTTAATAGAAAGCTGGACAAGAGTTATAAATTTGAATGTAATCAATTGATAGAGGGTAATTTAAAACGTGCCTTTGTGGAGTAAAGAAAGAAGACAAAGGGCAAAACCCTGAGACCCCACAACACTTAAAGGCAGGTCAGAGAGATGTTAATAAGGAAAATCCTTAGTAAATCCTTAATTCTTATCAAAGATCAAAATAATGGCATGGCTTTCTTTAGGGCTGATAATCAGCACTAATGTGCATCAGTCAGGCCCAACTGGTTGTTTATGGGCAGCAACAATTCTGTCTGTGCCAGCCCTATTGGTTATTATCTTGACTCTCACTCCTAATTTTATGAGAAACCTTGACTACTGAAGAGACCAATCTGAGGCATATCCAGTGGATGTTAAAGCCCTACCGCAAATAATATGCCCCAACACTCATATATTGGTGACAGCTGGCTTAAATGAGAGTCAAGAAAGTCTTCAGGTAACCAACAGCTCAAAAAACAACATGAGCCAGTGGCTGAGGGTTGTGTGGGATGGGGAAGACTTCCAACTTTTCTTTGGGGACAGTGGAAAGATGGTTCTGGGCTGATTATATGCATAAAGCCTCAAATTTATTCCTAGGCCCTCAAAGATAATCTAGTTTAACCTGCCTCCAAAAAACTAGATCTGTTCTGTGCACTGTGTTGAATGCATAAGAATGAGATACAGGATGGATAAAACGTGAGGTGTTGACTCAGGCTTCAAAGAGTTCCCAACCCAGAACTACAGGCTGAGCTCTAGTCAAGAGCCACATGCTTCTCTTCCCACCTTCCTCCAGCCTCCCTCTTTTCTCTTCCATGGCAAAATTTGGGAGCCAAGACACTGTAGGAGCCACGCCTTATCTGGAGTAATATGGGAAGGGTCTCTATTTCTCGTCTGTATTGTGACAAGGATACTGAACTATCTGATATCTCTGTCCTTATAGGCCTCACTCTTTTGACCATTAGGAATGGTCATCAGTGAGGACAGCTCTATATGGGAAACAGAGCCCTATTCACAGCCACAGGGAAAGAAAGCCGACATACTGCCTCTTCTTCCCCCAACATATTCATTTCCGGGTTTCTTTCCCAGTATCTGTGCATTTAATCCAGAAATTAGCACTTAGAATAACAAAGTCTAACATTTACTGAGTTCTTGCTATGCGTCAAACTCTAGGCTACACCCTTTCCCTGTATTGTTTCATTTTAAAAACTGAATTTAAAAAACTCATCACAGTCCTTTGAAGTAGGTATTATTATCATCACTATTTACAGATAATGAGACCGAGGCTCAGAAAGGGTAAGTAACTTGTCTAAGGGCATATCATAGTAGAATGAAGATTTTCACTCCAGTTGATTATGCACTGTGCTAGATAAAAGTGCTGTAGATAACCCCTCATCTATGAAGTCAATGAGACCACCATTATTATACCTTCTATATTACTCAAACTGAATTTGAATCATTCATTTGCAGTTTAAAGAAGTTCCTCGGTCCCCCATGAAATAATAAGTTAGGTAGAATTGGGGAGAGGTAGAGTAAATTGGGAAGAGCCATCAGAAATTCATTATCCCACTAGAAGTAATTTGCCACCAGTGTTCAAGCCTAGCCCTGGGACTGCCCACTTACTCCTTACTCGGGGCACAGTGCTGCGCAGCTAGGGGTGGGGAGCACCAGTTCCATTATATTCTATATAAAGGTAATCCTAGTCTTTGAGAATGGAAATCTTGAGGGTACACCCTTTGGCATATTAGCCCCAATTTTCAACTTCTTTGTCCACTACATGGGGATAAATTTAATGTAATCATTTTGAGATAAAGAATTAAATAAGTTAGAATGCTAAGCACACAGTTGTCTTTCAACAAACACTGGTTCTTCCTTGCTATTTGGAAAGAGGACTGCACTGGGAATTACAAGGCCAGGGTCCTGGATCCAATTCTGTACCAACTCACCATGTAACTCAGACAGATTGTTCCTCACTCTAGGTCTCTCCTTTTTCCCCCTTAGCTGGACTAGCAGACCTACAAGACCCTTTCTTCTCTGACATTCATTCATACTGGGATTCTGTTCTTCATCTAGGCAGTTACTTTTCTAAACCTCTGCACTCTGAAATGGCTGAGTTCACTCAATATTTTCTAGTCTTCGCTGTTCTAATTAGCTGCTTACAGAAGTTGGATTCCCCAAAGTAGTTTGCTCTTATTTCTATCTGGTAGATAGTTCCTGATCATTTTTAATTTTGGCACAGAATCCTCTGTCAAGCATCTTTGATGTGAAGACCCCACTCCCCCACGATGCTGGAGTCATGCGACACTGAAAACCTGGGCCCCGAGCGGAGAGATCCAAGATGGCCGATTAGCAACAGCTCAGGAATGTAGCTCCCAGTGAAAGCGCAGAGAACGAGTGGACGCCGCACTTTCCAACGAATTTTTGTTGCCCACAGACCCGGAGATTCCCGGCAGAGGAGCCACACGGGTCACCAGCGCGACTCTTTTGGACGGCGCGGCTGTTTTGCCGGCGCCCCAGTGCGGCGCTTCCCGGTGCAGAGTATACGGGACGGATGGGCTCAGCTGGTCCCATCCCCACAAGGAAAACAGCAATTGGAAGCGCTGAGGACTGAGAGTTTCACAGCAAGCACAGCGAACCCAGGAAGGTCCGGCTCTGTGAGTAACGGGCGTCCACCAAAGGAAAACTAAGAAACAGAAAAACTTCATCACCGGGTGGAGAGAGATCCAAGATGGCCACGTAGCAGCAGCTCAGGATTGTAGCTCCCAGTGAAAGCGCAGAGAGCGAGTGGATGCTGCAATTGCAGACGAATTTTGGATGCCCACAGACTGGGAGATTCCCGGTGAAGGAGCCACACGGGTCGCCAGCGTTACTCTTTTGGCCGGCGCGGCGCTTCGCGGTGCGGAGTGTATAGGACTGGTTGCCCTTTTAGTCGGGCTCCGCTGGTCCCATCCCCACAAGGAGAACAGCAACTGGAAGCGCTGAGGATGGAGAAAGCACAGCTGAACCTGGGAAGGCCCAGCTCTGTGGGGAAGGGGCGCCCCCCCGAAGGAAAACTAAGAAACAGAAAACACTTCATCACCAACAAGCCGGACATCCACTCAGAGACCCAATCTGAAAGTCGGCAATTGCAAAGACGACAGGTGGATAAATCCACAAAAATGGGAAGAAACCAGGACAAAAAGGCTGAGAACACCCGAAATCAGAATGCCTCTCCTCCTACAGGGGATCCCAGCTCCTCATCAGCAAGAGAACAAGGCTGGACGGAGGATGAGTGTGATGAACTCACAGAATCAGGCTTCAGAAGGTGGATAATAAGAAACTTCTGTGAGCTAAAAGAACATATTCTAACCCAATGCAAAGAAACTAAGAA
>CAUYQU010077530.1:0-14008 GCA_963574635.1 Cheracebus regulus
GGTTTTTAATACCCATTTTTAGACTGCATTCTAGCCTGGGCAATAAAACAAGAATCCCATTCTCTCTCCCTCTTTCTCATCCTCTTTCTTTCTCTCTTTCATTCTTTTTTTCTTTCTTTTGCTGTTTCTTTCTCCTTTTCTTTTTCCAAAAATAAATAAATAAATAATAAATAAAATAAAAAAGAATTAGAGTGGGTGTTGACACATACACACATACACACACACACACACACACACACACACACACACGTGTCATGGATCAATTTAGTATAATATATATATATGTGTGTCATAGATCAATTTAGTTTCCCAAACTCTGGCCAAATTAATATCAAAATAATATTGGGTGTTGTATGTATTATTTATTTGCTCTTTAGAGCTGCATATATATAACATAGAAATTAGAAAATTATATCTAGACTGAAGAACCTCAATACTTTTCTTCTTTTGGGTAGAATTCATACCTTACTCAAATTTACAAAATACTACACTAGAACAGAAATTATTCAATGCAGGAGAGGATAAGAGCAGCATAGGAAAAGCCATTAATTTATTTTTACCAGAGAGGTTTAATAAAAACCACAAAGTAGAAATCCCTGGCCAGCCTCCTTCCAGATGTGCAACACTGGAAAATTGTGCTCAAATTGAAACTACCTAGTGGGGCCTAAAGAGATCAGGGTATTATAATAGAAGCCCAAACTGTAACCTTAGTGAATTTTCTTGTGTTTCACATCACAAGTACAAAAAAATTTTCTGTCTCTAATTTGAATGTTCAAGCACATCATTTCTCCTATTCAAATCCCACAATTTGGGAGCTAAATTATCAAACAGATCTTTTATTCACTCACTCAATATATATTGAGCATCTGCTATGTACCAAGTGCTCTTTCAGAGACTGGGGATACAGAAGTGACTAAAGCACAAAATCTCCATCCTCAACAAGCTTATGTTCTAGCTGAGAGACAGATTAATAAGGTACACAGCATATAAAAGTTTATGGAGAAAAAAGGGAGCAAGGTATGTGTGCACCATACACAAATTATTATTGATTGATTTGATTAATTGAACCAGGGGCTCACTCTGTTGCCCAAGACGGAGTGCAGTGGTGTGATCACTGCTCACTGCAACCTCAAACTCCCAGCCTCAAGCTACCCTCCCACCTCAATCTCCCAAGTAGCTGAGATCACAGGCATACACCACCACTCCCAGCTAATTTTTTTTTTATTTTCATTTTTTCTAGAGATGAAGTCTTCCTATGTTACCCAGGCTGGTCTCCAACTCCTGGGCTCAAGCAATCCTCCCACCTTGACCTCTCAAAGTGCTGGGATTACAGGTGTGAGCCACCACAAACGACTTAGTCATAAAATTTGGAAAGCTATTTTATAGTCATGTAGATCACAGAACAAAAATTTCTGAAAAACAAAACTCACAAAAAGAATATAGTATGAGTGCTCATTTATATGACAAATCCAGATATGGGATGAGAACATCAGAGTAAGAGAGAGAAACAAAATGGCACAAAAAGCAAGGTCTTTTTGAAACTAAATCTGATCCTGGTGCGTGTGCAAACCATTCCTAAAATAAATAGATTTGAAACAAATTTTAGAAGAACACTTATGGAGACAAAAAAACTTAGAAGGGAAAGAATACATGGAAAGAACACCTACCAATCAGGTTAAAATGTCAGATTTTTAAGTCTCTCTGTTAGCAATTAAGTGTAGTATTTCTCAAGTTTACAATACTAAAACTAAATTTAGATGGAAGCAGAAAGTGGCATCATGGCTATCTGATGCTACTGAGCTCTAAATTTCTTGCACAATTAGAGAAACACACAAATCTAAAACTACAAATAAATGCCCTCCACAGCCCTTCATTTGGGAAGATCGGAAAGGAGGAAGAGGAACACCAGTTAGAGAAACAAAAAACAGGCCAGTCAAGCACTTTAAAAAAACAAACAATAAAAACTATTTTATCTTAATGTAGAAACATTGGCCAGAAGGTAAAGAAAACACCACTTGAAAGGTAATATTTTTCCTAGCACAAATTTGGAAAAGACAAATAGGAAGGCTTAAAAAAGGCTAAGAGGAAATATTCAATATATTAGTCAAATTTAATCAGAGAAATGAAATTACTGTGAAATTTTTTTTCTGGTCTTTAAAAAAGGACTTCAAGCCAAAACCTTTTTAAAAATAGGTTCACAGATATTTGAATCCTTTTCCACCATTTCTACCCAATTCCTGCAAATCTCAGAAACAAAACTCAAATGACTCCTCAAAAAACAGGGCTGAATAGAAACTTAAACCTTTAGAAAAGAAGTGCTTCAAGTGTCAAGAAACATAAAACCTGGTGAAACATCCTTCAAGACCATTGAATTGGTTTATTACACACTTTCTTCAGGCGAAACAACTAAAAAGATTTTTAACTTCCTTCCCATAAGTATTCATATTCAAAGTCTGAAATAGTTTCCCTGACTGTTCTAAATTTTTCTAGATGCTGATTTACTGTGTATGTTCCTTCTAGAGATGTTTGATCTCATCTATTACCACCCAATTTTCTAAAGGTCATCTCAAAGTTAACTAGTATACTTAAGGGGTCTACTGACACATGCCTGCAACAAACACTATTCTATAAAATTAATTTGAAACATTAAGATTGGGACAATATATGAGAAAACTCAGCTGCATGAATTTTAGAAATAAATCACATTTTAAAGACATTTTGCACACATCTCCATCAGCCCTTTCCTGGGCTTCTACTCCACTCTCTAGGAACTTCTCATTACATACAATCAGTTCTGCTATAATAGGACTGATTGATACACTGGAGGAACTATTTGCTAACATACTATAACTTCTGTGAGGAATACTAGGTACACATACACAAAGGCATACAGCTGAATCCAGCCCCATGGAATACAAAACGCACACATGCTTACATCTTAAACTTCATTTTGAAAACACGGATATCAAGCATACATCCTATTATACTGTTATACTATTACACTGTTTTCCTGGAAATTTTAAAATATCCTGTGAGTTCACTACAATGCCCCAGGGCACCTCAAACAGCTTGGGAATGAATACACCAATTGGATCTCATGGCTCTAAATGTTACCTACACGTTTCTCCAAGTGGCTAACCCAAACCTCTCTCCAGGACTACAAGTGTGTATACAGCAGTCCTTCCTTATCCGTGGTTTTGGTTACACAAGTTCAACCGTGGTCCAAAAATAGTAAATGGAAAATTCCAGAAACAATTAAGTTCTAAATTGCACACCACTTGCAGAAGTGTGATGAAATCTCTGCTCAATCCCACACAGGATGAGAATCATCCCCTTTGTCCAGGGCATCCATGCTGTCTAGGCTTCCCAATGTGTCAGTCACTCAGTAGCCTCTCTAGGGATCAGTTCTATTGTTTTGGTGCTTGTGGTCAGGCAACCCTTATTTAATAATGGCCCTAAAGTGCAAGAGTAGTGATGCTGGCAATTCACATATGCCAAAGAGAAGCCTTATAGTGTCTCCTTCAAGTGAAAAATGAAAGTTACTGACTTAATAAACAAAAAACATCGGCGAGGTGCCGTGGCTCTGGCCTTAATCCCAGCACTCTGAGAGGCCGGGGAAGGCAGATCACTTGAGGTAAGAAGTTCGAGACCAGCCAACGTGGCAAAACCTTGTCTCTACTAAAAATACAAAAAAATTAGTCTGTAATCCAGAACTCTGGGAGGCCGAGGCGGGCGGATCACCTGAGATCATGAGTTCAAGATCAGCCTGGCCAAAACGTGGTGAAATCCTGCCTCTACTAAAAATACAAAAATTAGCTAGGCATGGTGGCATGCACCTGTAATCCCAGCTACTCAGGAGGCTAAGGCAGGAGAATTGCTTAACCTAGGAGGCGGAGAATGCAGTGAGCTCACGCCACTGCACTCCAGCCTGGGTGACAGAGCAAGACTCCAGGCTGAGGCAGGAGAATTGCTTGAACCCAGGAGGCAGAGGTTGCAGTGAGCTGAGAGTGCCACCACACTTCAGCCTGGGTGATGGAGTGGGACTCTGTATCAAAAAAACAACAATAAAGAAAATCATATGATGAGGTTGCTAAGATCTGTGGTAAGGATGTATCTTCTGTCCATAAAATTGTGAATAAAAAAGAATTTGTGCATAATATATATAGGATTTGGCACTACTCAAGGTTTCAGGAATCCATGGGAAGCCTTGGAATATATCCTCCAAGGATAAAAGGGGCAACTGTCTATTCGAAATCTCCACTTGGATATCAAGCACCTTAAACTCAACATGTCCAAAATAAAAATCCTGATTCCCTGTGCACTTTCTACCACTTCTCTCCAAAGTCTTCCTTATGTTAGCAAACAGCAACATTTTTTTCCCCAATAGCTAATGCTACTGGAAAATGACTCCATTTTTCTCTCACAAACCAAGAGGCAAATTCTGTTGGCTCTACCTTCAAAATATATTCAGAATACAACTACTACTCACCACCTCCACTGCTACTACCCTGTTCTAAGCCACCACCATTTCTCACCTGCATTTTGCTTCTACTTTCAAAACTGGTAGCCAGAATGATCCTATAAAGGGGGAAATTCCATCATCTCATTTTCTGTACCAACAGCCTTCAATGGTTTCTAAGATGCCCCCTCTTTTTCTCATGCTCTACTTATCTCTTTCCCCTTTGCTCCAACGAGATGAGTTAGTGTGTTCCAGAAGGAGCAAGATAAGTACAATCCCACCTCATAGCCTTTACATGTTGTCGTTCCCTCTGCTCCTTCCCCCAGATATTTACCCGTGTCAGTCTTTTGCATCCTGCAGGTTTTTGCTCAATGTCATCTTAGAGAGGTACTCCTTGACTGTCCTATTCCCCTTTTTCCTTGCGATACATTCTCTGCAGCACTTTTGTCTTCCTTTCTGACATGTGTCCATGGTGCATCTCTCCCACTAGATCATCTATTCTAAGAGGACAGACTTAGTTTTGTTCACTGCCATATTTAACAGGCCCAAAATAATATGTTATAGACACTCAAATACAGAATAAAAATTATACCAGCCATTTTAGGAAGTAAAATTATACCAACTGTTTTGTCCTAATTAACATCAAAACATCCCTAAAGTTCGTATTATTGGGAGATTTTCTATCCTGCATTTGAAACTCTTTCTAATAATAAAATGTAATGCTCTTTTTGATCATATCCATAAACAAGAGATTTGACTAATCCAAAAGGAATTAATAATTTGATTTTCCTCAACTCTTAAATTCTATTCATAAGCTAAGAAACTAGATTGCCCTCTATTACGAGCTACTGGAAAATTTAGTTTTCTTAAACTCCCTAAAAATCATTTTTGGACAGCAACTCTCAAATCTTGATCTATTATTTTTTCTCCTCACCACACCTGCTCCTCCATCAAACACAACTGCTACGGAAAATTGCTAAGATGCAGGCACCAAACAACCTTGTCCCACAGCAAGACCTAAGAAAAGGCACTTCAAAATCTAACACAATGTATTTTGACCAAAGATTACCTGTAGCCCTTACTAGGTAACTTGGCCCAAGTCTAAAAAAACCACACATTTTACTTCTGCCTCATTTAATTATCTAGTCCCCTAGATCTTCTCTACTAGCTGTCTTCAATGTGAAGGGGGAGAAGGGGTAGGAGACAGAGGGAGAGTAATGGACCTTAAGAAACTATGTGATTATCCTCAGAAATAAAGTCTGGATTTGTTTTAGAGCTTCCTAATGTGACAGAGAACCTCAACTCAAGGGATTTTACTTCCTCTGAAAACTATCTCAGCTGTGCTTTGTGTATGCTAAGGACATTGAGACACACCTTGTACAGGCCATGCTGTCAAATGCACAAAAAAGATACTTGGATTGCTTTATATCCTGTAAACAATGGACCAGAATCCTGCCCCACTTAAAGAATGAGTTGGCTCCTTGTTACCATGGTAATAAGCACCCCCATGAATGGGGATAATTTGTCACTTTGCTGAATATTTAAGCATTAAAATAGTTTTGTTTTTTTTTTTAAATCAGAAATAAGGTGGGAGGAGCAGCAGAACCAATTATAGAGTATATTTAAATAACATGTAAAGGAGTGTGTTTTTTGAATCTGAATAACAAGATTTTAAATTGTTTAGTTTAGGCCGGACACTGTGACTCATACCTGTAAACCCAGCATTTTGGGAGGCGAAGGCGGGTGGATCACCTGAGGTCAGAAGTTTGAGACCAGCCTGACCAACATGGAGAAATCCCGTCTCTACTAAAAATACAAAATTAGCTAGGCATGGTGGCGTGCGCCTGTAATCCTAGCTACTTGGGAGGCTGAGGCAGGAGTGTTGTATGAACCCAGGAGGCCAAGGCTGCAGTGAGCCAAGATCGCACCATTGCACTCCAGCCCAGGCAAGGGCAAAACTCCGTCTCAAAAAAAAAAAAATGTTTGGCTTGTAAGAAAGAAGAAGGGAAGACAACCAAAGAAAATAAACGTTAGACTGTATTCTAACATGTACAGCTCTACACCATCATGACTAAGAACTGCAGATGTTTTAGAACAGAGGTTTTCAGATTGCTCAGAAACACACAAACACATTAAAATATTCATAAGTCTAGAAGGTTCCTAAGGAACAGTCTGGTTAGGAATAAAAATCCACTATAGTAACTAGGAACCAACTAAGGCAAATAGTACTGTGCAGGCCCAATGTTGCTAAATTATGACAGATCAAAGAAGCTGTATCTCAACAAATTATAAAAGGGAAATAATAATACTTAGCACTATTAACAGACTAAATGCTCATTACCCCCAGCCACAATTCGTATGTTGAAACTTAATCCACAATGTGAAGGTACTAGGAGGTGGGGCCTGTTGGAGGTGACTGGGTCATAAGGATGGAACCCTTGTGAATAGGATTAGTGACCTTATTGAGACCTGGAGAGCTCACTGATCGTTTCTGAGATGATCATCTAAGTGCCAGGAAGCAGGCCTCACTGGACTCTGAATCTGCTACTCCCATGATCTGAGACTTCTCAGCCTCCAGAACAGTTGTATATAAGCCACCAGTGTATGGTATTCTATAATAGCAGTCCGCACAGATTAAGACAAGCGCTTATTCCTGATAAAAATTTTTAGCAAACTGGGGATAGAGGAAACCTTCTTTTACCTTAATAAAAGGTATCCACCAGAAAGTTACAGAAAATAGCATACATACAATAGCAAAATATTAAAAACAGTCCCATATAGAGTCAGAAATAAAGATGCCAGTTATCATATTACTGGAAAAAAAAAACTATCATTACTTGCAAACTACATGTTATCTGGAGCTTTCAAGTTAAACCAACAAATTAAAAATTATTAGTCTAGTCTAACAGTAACCTCAATAAACTTAACAGATAAAAGATCAACATTAAGAAAAAAAATAATTACCACATGACCCAGCAATTCCACTGCTAGGTATATACCCAAAAGATCTCAAACAAATAATTGTACACAAATGTTTATAGCAGTACAATTCAGAATAGCTAAAAGGTGGTAACAACCCTTCTGTCTATCAACAGATAAACAGGTAAACAAACTTGTAGCACAGCATACAATGGAATATTCAGCCATCAAAAGGAATTAAGTCTTGATACCCACTACAACATGGACAAACCTTATGCTAAGTGAAAGAAGCCAGACACAAAAGGTATATACCATATGATCCATTTGTATGAAATGTCCAGAAGAGGCAACTCTAAAGACAGAAAGTAGAACAGTGGTTGCCCTAGGCAACCACTGGGGGGAGGAGAGAATGAGGGTAACTGCTAATGGGTATGGAGTTTTTCTGGGGGTGATGAAAATGTTCTATCATTAAACAGTGGTGACAACTGCAAAACTCTGTGAATACACTAAACAGCAGTGAACTGTACAGTTTGAAAGGGTGAATTTTGTGCTATGCAATTAACATCTAAATTTTTAAACAGGTCAGTAAGATCAGCAGTGGGAAAAATGTTAACTCCCAAAATGGGCTACAGTAATCAAGATAGTATGGCAGTAGTGCGGAAATAAGTGGTTCAATAAACTGCACCCCAAATGATTAAGGAGAGACCAAGTAAATGGGAAATGCAAGATGTTTGAATAAATTGAAAAAACTGGATCTCTGAGTGAAATGATAAACAAAAAACATCATAAACAAAAATTTTAGAGGGGGGGCCATGGTGGGGGATGCCTGATGCCTATAATCACAGTACTTTGGGAGGCCAAAAAGAGAAGATCGATTGAGGCCAGGAGCTTGAGACTAGCTTCGGGAATATAAATGAGACCCTGTATATACAAAAAAATAATTTTAATTAAAAGCTTTTTAATGGCAGATTAAGCAAAATATAAAATCCATTATTGTCAAATATGGGAGAATGCTTTATAATCTTAATTAACTCCTCCTTCCTAAACACATAAACTACTGACATATCTAAACACAAATGTTAAACTTTTATTTGGAAAAAAGACACCATAAGGTTAAAACACAAGCAAAAGAATGGGACAAAAATATTTGCAATATGTATAAAAGATTAATTTCCATGACACTGGCCAGGTGTGAAGAGTCATGCCTACAGTGTCGGCATTTTGGAAGCCCCAGATGAGAGGATCACTTGAGCCCAGGAATTTCAGACCATCCTAGGCAACAGAGCAAGACCCCATCTCATTAAAAATATATAAATTGTTTTTAAAAATTTTCCATGATATTAAATCATTTACTGAAGCCAATGCTGGGGGAGGGGACAGACCATATTTTAGCACAATACTATCGGTGTAAAAACTAAAAAGACTATATGTAGTTTGCACATACACAGAAAGATGTATTATATAATAACTGGCAAACTGGATATTTGGGGAGGAAATCAGAGATTTTTTGCATCGATTTCAATGTGGTTTGAATTTCTGATCACAAATACATGTTAAATTTTATAATTTCAAAAACAATTTTGGATAGGAAAAAGTCTGAAAGGCAAAACTGTAGGCATCTGAGGGTCACTACAGATGAGTATTTTTGACAGATCCCTGCAGCAGCACTACAGAGAATGGACAAGAGAGACACGAGTATGAAAACAGGTATTGATTCATTTTCTTCATTCAACAAATGATGAAAACGTGGCTGTGCCTTCATCATTTGTTGAATCAACATTTGTTTCCTGAGCTAAGCACTAGGACCAGTTAGAAACACTACAAGCTAGCCGGGTGCAGTGGCTTACGCTTGTAATCCCAACACTTTGGGAGGCTGAGATGGGCAGATCATTTGATGTCAGCAGTTTGAAACTAGCCTGGCCAACATGGTGAAATCCCATCTCTACAAAAAATACAAAACTTAGCCAGGGGTGGTGGCACATGCCTGTAATCCTAGCTCCTCGAGAGGCTGAGGTGGGAGGATCACTGGAACCCAGGCGGTGGAGGGTGCAGTGAGCTGAGATCACTCCAGCCTGGGCAACAGTGAGATCCTGTCAAAAGAAAGAGAAGACCTGCGAGAAAAGAAAGAAAGGGAAAAGAAGACTTGTGAAAGAAAAGGAAAGGAAACAAACAAACAAACACACACACACTGCAAGTTGTCTCAGTAAAAGGTCATATATAACTACTTTGGGCAACAGTGCAAAGGAGCCAGGGAATAGAAGGCATCTGTTCTTTGGGGGTGGGGGATGTGGAAAGCACTTGCCATTTTAAGGCATTTGTGGACAATATTCTTCTGATATTCCTTATATTACAAGATGGCCAAGTATTCCTGATAAGTATAATCTTTTTTTTTTTTTTGACAACTTCCTGAATAAAAAACAAAAAGCCCATATCAGCCTTGCCCTTACAGGTAACTTTTTAAAAAAATTCTTTGATTTTGGAAGTCCAAGCCCTAAAAATCTCTGAATGAAGGAATTTCAAAGGCCATTTTCTCCTTGTCCACTGTTAATTTTTTGGTTTTCTCAAAAAATGAATAAAAAGAAAACTATCACAACATTAATATTTAATCCCAAGGAAAAATATTTTATTTTTTTTTGTGAGACAAGAGTCTCACTCTGTCACCAGGCACCAGGCTGGAGTACAGTGGCGCGATCTCGGCTAACTGCAACCTCCACCTCCCAGGTTCAAGTGATTCTCCTGCCTTAGCCTCCTGAGTAGCTAGAACTACAGGCGCACACCACCACGCCCAGCTAATTTTTTGTATTTTTTAGTAGAGACGGGGTTTCACCATGTTGGCTTGCCCTCGTGATCCACCCACCTCGGCTTCCCAAAGTGCTGGGATTACAGGCATGAGCCATCGCGCCCAGCTGAATGAGAGATATTTTAAATTATGATTTAATCCACATTGGTTTCTTTTTACAGCTGACATGTTCCCATTTTATAACAGCCATCTGCTACCTCAACAGTATCCCAGATTTAGCAAAAGTTTTAACAAAGACTATGACTGTACATTAAAATTATTCAACTTTCTCACCTTAAAACTTATTTTATTAAAAGCACCCAGTATTAGCAAAGAGACACGAAAAAAGAATCTACTGGTAAGTTTGGCAAAAAATTCACCCTACCATTTAGCTTTAGGCAGCTAGCTAACCACTTTTCCATCTAGGCTGAGGAAAGGAGTTATCTGAGGCTGCTGGTCAAGCACACAATCACCATGACCCTGACAAAGTCAACTGCCTGAGCAAGCTTATCCTAAACCTACCATAATTCTCCCCAAAACATGCCAAGGAGGTCCCTCCTTGCTGGTAGATTTCCTCTTTCCCAGGCATGTTTCAGGCAATGCCAAGGTAGGTGCAGGTCTATTTTGAGAAAAGATTATGGCAAGCATAGCAGTTATAGGACCTGGATAACCGGAGACAGTCCAATTCCATACTTTTTTTTTTCACTTAAGGTGTTTTGTTAAATATGCCTTTCAAGGTGATTTAACAGTTGTACTCTTAAAGGTTTCCTATGAAAGTTCAGGAAAAAACACTCTTTCACACACTATATTGAATGTTGGTCCCGTGCATACAATCATATGAAAAAACCTGGACTAACTCTCCTGCCACTCATCCAGGGAAAGAGAAGCATTTCTTCCCAGGGTTATCACTAAAAATTACAAAGGATTAAAAACTAAACAGCCATTACCCTATACAGAGTCATCATATAAACTGAAAACAACTAAAATATAAACAATAGTGAGTGAAGGACAGAATGGAAAGAAAAACAATAAAAAGCTGTTGCAAGAAGTCCTTTCTGTATAAATGCGTAATAAAATTTGGCACCTGGATATTTGTATGTACTGAATTTTAAAAAGTAACTACGATTTCACAACTTTGAAAGAGAAGGTTCACCTAAAAATCTATCACATGTACACTGTATCACAGTTACACTGTCAAAAGAAACTTGACCAGGTATTTATTTCTTTTAGATATAGCTGTCACTGTCTTGAACCACAAAAATCTTCTTTTAAAAAAAGTGTAAATAGGTACATTCCTCAACAGAGGAATCCACGCGTTTCTTAAGTGCCTAACAGGCCCACATTCCCCTTCTAAATCCACAGGAATAATGAGAACATTTTTCTACGTAAATTGCCACCTTATATCCTATGACCCTTCTACACTGGCCTTAAAGGTAACCATCAACAAACAGACAAAGGAGAACTTAGTGGACTACGAGATGACCTACTGTGAAATTAGCACAATGAGAGTCTAATCAACTCAATAACATCAAATCTCATGGAGACAAATCTTCCAGTCTTGATTGACAAAGCAATAAATGCCAACTAGGGAGTGGGTAAGATGACCAGGTCACCAGAATCAGCCACTAATGGATAACTAGAACTGCTACAAAATTAGAGACAATGGAGTACTGACTGCTCCAATTCTCAAGACCAAACAATGTGACCTGGAACTGTTTTGTGTGTTTTCTTATCTCCTCACACAGCCATATAAAAAATTGATATAGCCCAGTGCAGTGACTCACCCTTGTAATCCCAAAACTTTGTGAGACCAAGGCAAGAGGATCACCTGAGGCCAGGAGTTTGAGACCAGGCTTGGGTAACATAACAAAACCCTGTCTCTAAAAAGAAAAACAGAAGATGGCCAATTAGGAGCAGCCCTGGATTACAGCTCACAGTGAGAGTACGGAGGGTGAGTCGACACCGCATTTCCAGATGGATTTTTATCGACCAGAGACCAGGAGATTCCTGGGTGGAGGAACCCCATGGGTCACCAGCATGGCCGTTTTGTCCGGCGCAGCGGGTCTCCGCACAACATACATGGGTCCAGGCACCGTTTTAGCTGGCAACTAGAGCACCTGGGAGACAGAGTTGCCCATTCAACTGATAAAAAGGGGACTGAAACAGGGAGCCAGGCCAGGAGATTATCGGGTGAAAAAGCGCCACGAATCTCCAGCGCAGCTGTTTCAGCCAGCAGAGTGGGTCGCTACTTGGGAAATCACACAGATCCGGGCGCCTTTTCAACAGGCGACTGGAACACCTGGGAGACAGAGTCGCCCATTCAACTGAGAAAAAAAGGGGTCTGAGGCAGGGAGCCAGGTGATCAGGCTCGGCTGGTCCCACCCCCACAAAAAAACTGCAATCTGAAACGCTCTGGATTGAGAGATTCACAGCAAGCACAGCTGAAACCTGGGACGGTCCAGCTCTGTGGGGGAGGGGCGTCCGCCATTACTGAGGCAGTTCACCACTACTGAGGTAGCCCGCCATTGCCGATGCAGCCCGCCATTGCCGAGGAAGTTCGCCATTACAGAGAATCTGCCATTACAGATGTAGGCCACCACTGCCAAGGCAGTTCTAACTATACCGTATAAACAGGACTGTAGGGAAGTTCACACAGCAGCTGGGTGGTGCCCACAGCAGCTCAGCAAAGCCTCTGCAGGCAGGCAGTGACTAGGTTACCTCCTCACTAGGCAGGGCAGCCCTGAAAAAAAGGCAGCAGTGCAACAGAAACTTATAAATAAAGCTCTACCTTCCTGGGACAGAGCACCGGGGGGGGGGGGGGGAAAGGTGTTTATAAGTTCTGCTGCAGCAGAATTAAACATACCTGCCCAGCAGCTCTGAATGCAACAACAGAGCTCACAGCTCAGCACATGAGCTCCTATAAAGGACAGACTGTCTCCTCAAGCAGCTCCTTGACCCTCGTATATCCAAAGAGTCACTTCATAAAGGAGAGTTCAGACTGACATTTGGTGGGTATCCTTCTGGGACAAAGATAGCAGAAGAAGAAACTCGAAGCAACCCTCACTGTTCTGCAGCCGCTGCAGGTGATCCGCAGGCAAGCAGGGCCTGGAGTGGACCTCCAGCAGTCCTACAACAGACGGTCCTGACTGTTAGAAGGAAAACTAAGAAACAGAAATAACATCATCATCAACAAACTGGATGTCCACTCAGAGACCCCATCTGAAAGTCAACTACAAAGACCACAGGTAAATAAATCCACAAAGAAAGGAAGAAACCAGCACAAAAAGGATGAAAACACCCAAAACGAGAATGCCTCTCCTCCTCCAAGGGATCACAACTCCTCACCAGCAAGGGAACAAGGCTAGATGGAGAATGGGTGTGATGAATTGCCAGAAACAGGCTTCAGAAGGTTGGTAATAAGAAACTTCTCTCAGCTAAAAGAACAGTTCTAACCCAATGCAAAGAAACTAGGAACCTTGGAAAAATGTTTGATGAAATGCTAACGAGAATAAACAGCTTAGAGACTAACATAAATGAATTGATGGAGCTGAAAAACAGAACACGAGAACTTCGCGAAGCATACACAAGTTTCAACAGCCAAATTGACCAAGCAGAAGAAAGGATATCAGAGGCTGAAGATCAACTCAATGAAATAAAACGAGAAGGCAAGATTAGAGAAAAAATGGTAAAAAGAAATGAACACAGTCTCAAAGAAATATGGGACTATGTGAAAAGACCTAATCTACGTTTGATAGGTGTACCTGAATATGACAGAGAGAATGACTCCAAAATGGAAAATACTCTTCAGTATATTATCCAGGAAAACTTCTCCAACCTTGCAAGGCAGGCCA
>CAUYQU010077531.1:0-48185 GCA_963574635.1 Cheracebus regulus
CTCTCTGCGCTTTCACTGGGAGCTACAATCCTGAGCTGCTGCTACGCGGCCATCTTGGATCTCTCTCCGCCCGGTGATGAAGTTTTTCTGTTTCTTAGTTTTCCTTTGGCGGACGCCCCTTCTCCACAGAGCCGGACCTTCTCGGGTTCGCTGTGCTTGCTGTGAGACTCTCAGTCTGCAGCGCTTCCAATTGCTGTTTTCCTTGTGGGGATGGGACCAGCCGAGCCCGTCCGTCCCGTACACTCCGCACCGGGAAGCGCCACACTGCAGCGCCGGCAAAACAGCCGCGCTGGCCAAACGAGTCGCGCTGGCGACCCGTGTGGCTCCTCTGCCGGGAATCTCCTGGTCTGTGAGCAACAAAAATTCGTCGGAAAGTGTGGCGTCCACTCGTTCTCTGCGCTTTCACTGGGAGCTACATTCCTGGGCTGTTGCTAATCGGCCATCTTGGATCTCTCTCCTCTATTCACTCCTTTCAAAAGGAGGCATGACATAGCTAGTTTATATGTTTAAAGAATAGGATATGTATAGCTTTCTTCCTTTCTCTCTTTCTTTGAGATTCAGCTTCCCAAGGAAAACACAAAGATACTCTACATTCTAAATTTCAAAGGGGTTGGTATCCAGGTGTGGAGGTCACCAGTGGTCCAAGCAGACAATCAGGTGGTTTAGTAAGCTGCATTCTGGGTTTAGAATTGGGAAGCCGTTGTTACCACACAGCTTTTCATCATAAAGATATTTGTCAGTTGTGAAGCTGTTAACTCATTTTGTCTGGTTCAAAAATGGCAGAGAAAACAGAAATAACCTTTAATAGAGCCCGTTAAAATGTCAAATTATTTAGTAAGAATTTCTCTATCATTTTCATAAATTCATGTATGGTTGTCCATTGAGTTATTGCTTTATATTCTCTAGAAAAGTAGTTTCTATAGTATTCTGGAGTTTGGGGACCAGGAGTAAAGTATTGTGCTTGTTCTCAGTTAGCTATCTTAAAAATGAAAGATTTGCACTCACTTTAAAGAAGTACTTAGTTTTAGTATTGAATAAAAGCAAATCTTGTGCTATCAATGAACTTGAAAATACATTTTAACCTTTTGCATGCTTGCATATGAAATCATAGTGCTGTGTAACACATATGATGATTATAGTAATATTACCTGTTTTATCTATTGGTTTATAAGCTTCTAGAGTACAGGGACCACCTTCAGCCTGCACTCAACTGCGTACCTTGCTATGCCTGAGCAACATGACACATTCTCTCAACCCTAATGGCCACATTTATACATATTTGTTTAATTATGACATTCCTGATCATCTCACATTCATAGATTTCCCTCCAATAGGAATAAATGATAGCTTCCCAACCCTTGTTATCTTACCACTCCCATATTGATTTTCATTTTTAGCCCTCTCCTATTATCAAAGGAGAGTGGATAGTATATAATAGTCAGTTGCATAATTGTGGGAAAGAAAAAAAAAACTCCCTGACAGCTTTTGAGGAGCAGTCTAGTTGCTAACCATCAGTCTGTGGTATTCCTCCGTGGAACAAAATTCCATAGAAAATAAACATCAGATGAGGACTTTCCATGGTGTGATGCAACAAGACAAAAATAAGTTAACTTTGTAACCATGCCTGCAACAGAGTTAAAACCCAAATCACCCACAATCATAAAAATGCCAAGCATCTCCCTTTCCTGGTTAACATTAAGCAGCCACTGCTTCTTACTGTTATTGACCACTGTTCAATGACAACTCTAGCCTTACATGCTTAATTCTGCCTCCTAGATAAAAAGTTACTGATGCTCATTCATCAAATTTCTCTTGCTTTAAGACAGCATGCTGTCTAGATAGACCTTTGTTTCTTTGAATCCTTTCTCAAATCCAATATAAACTGAAATCCTTGGGTGTTCTGTGTCCCTTGCTGCAGCAAGCTCAAAAAGCCTATTTTATTTTTTTTAAACTACAGGGATATTCCAGGTAGTTTGAGCTGGTGGCCATGGATAATAGAGTGTACTTGAAGGTAACAATGAGGATCAGGCCTCATGATGAGCCAGCCGACAAAAATCAGCAATTAGAGGGAAGCATTAGACATTTTCCAGTGATGTTGACAGATGGGTACAGGCCACTTAGGGGGCATTGTAGCTACATCAGTTGCCGGGCCATTAAAATCTCGGCATGTATACTTACCCAGTGTCATATAGCAAGCAAAATTCACCCCAGGAGGACCTGCTGGTATGAAAGCTAGTATACCATCTCACCTTTTTTTTTTGGGCTGCTTCCTTCCTTCAGCAGCTATGATTACCCACTATGCTTTTAGCTAGATCTTCTCCATGCTCTAGGTTAAATCTCTTTCCATATTATGCATTCCGTACCTCCAAATGTCAGTTAAATATGGTCTTTAGGGCTAGAAGTTATCAAAGTGAAGACCTGTTTGCTCAGTTGTAATCAACTGGCTTACACTTATAGTGAGTATTTTCAATACCTTCTAGAGATAATTTGCACCTTACAATGTCTATCCAATGCTCCCTTAATTAAAATATTAATTGTTAAAGGATTAAGAAACACAAACTTGCCTTTTAAGGTAGAAACATTGCTAGAGATATGCTGAGTCATACCAACTGCTTACTCTATCTTAAGAGCAAAGTCAGCTCCATTAAAATGCTGTGAACCCACAGACCAATGAGTAACTAAAACTACCTTGATTTGTTAATTTTCTCCTATATTTGGCTTCTTAACCAAGTTAGAAGTAAAACAGTCCAGCATATTCTAGTAGTAAGAATATTATGTTTGGAATTAGGATATATAAATCTGAGCACTGTGTTTGTGAGGTTCAAGTTATTCAGTCTCAATTTCCATAAATGTGAAGTGGTGAAGATATTATCGCAAAAATTATCATGAAAACAAATTAAAGGATTATGGAGATAGATACTGTTTTTGAGCGTTATAATTATAGCCAACATTTGTTGAATACTAGGCATTACTCTAAGGAGTTTACTTGGATTTTTCTTACTTGATCTTCATCGCAGCCTTTCGAGATGCATGCCTTTTAAATAACAGTGGCCTCTTAAATAACAATGGCAAAGATTCTGGGCAGATGGACTGGTAGAAGCATCAAGAGTCTGTCTCCCCATCTAGATAACAACTGCATTGGCATCATCTGTTTGTTGTAAACGTTTTTGAACTTTGGAGTGCTATTGAAGGCTTGCAACTTCCAGGGGAATGCTTGACAGTAAACTGTGGTTAATTTTGGTCAATTTCTGCTCTTATCTGGCTAGCAGCTTTCTATGGAGGCAGTGCTTGAGCTGCAGAAGCAGCTTGCATGCAGCTTGTGGGAGGTAGCAATAAGGTAGGCAATAAGAACCCTGTCCTCCAGATACCAGAATCTATGTTCTGAGTGCTGACTGCTGCTTCTGATCATGGAGGTGCACACACAAAGGCAGATAATCATTGTCGTACCCCCTCACCTCCAAATACTACAAATTCCTTTCCCTATAGCTGAAGCAACTTCCAGGGAATTTAAATTACCAGGACCATTTCCCCTCTACTTCATTTGTTTTTCCTTTTTATCTTTTTTTGAGGGTCAGACATTAAAGACTAGGATATTCAAAAGCAACTGCATATACAAGGAAAATAAGAAAGTCACTAACAAGCTGAGAGAGGCTCAGAAAAAAGCCTGAGAAGAACTTAAGTTTATATCTTAGGCTAATTCTTGGCACAGAGATAAACAACAAGAATCAAAACCAAATTTAAATGTCTATTTTTCAACAAAAAAATTACTAGGCATACAAAGAAAGAAAGAAGTATGAGCAACAACTAACAGAAACTGTTACTGAGAGAGACCAGATGACAAACCTACTAAAGAAGTCTTGAAAACAATTATTTGAAAGCTTCTGAAATAACAAAAGGAAGATATGGAGAAGGTCAAGAAAACAATGTATGAACAAAATGGGAATATCAGTAAGGAAATAGAAAATCTAAAGAAAAACCAAAAAGAAGTTCTAGAGCTGAATATAATAATAACCAAAATAAAAAATTAACCAGAGGGATTCAAAGGCAGGTTTCAGTAGGAATGAGAATTACTGAACTTGAAAATAGAATAATCGAAACTATCAACTCTGAAGAAGAGAAAGAAAAAAGGTGAAGAAAAGTGAATACAGCTTAAGGAAACTGTGAGATGCCATGAAATGGACTAACACATATTGTGGCAGTCCAAATAAATAAATAAATAAATAAGAGAGTGGGGGTGGTAGGGAGATTTGAAGAAATAATGTTGAAAACTTCCCAAGTTTGGTAAAAGACAAGAATATAAACATCCACAAAGCTAATGACTCCTAAGTAAGGTGAACCTAAAGAGACCCACATTGAGACACATAATCAAAATGTTGAAAAACAAAAATAAAGAGAGAATCTTGAAAGCAGCAAGAAATAAGAAACTCATCACGTATAAGAGATTCTGAATCAGATTATCAGCGTATTTCTTATCAGAAACTTTGGAAGCCAGAGGCAGTGGGTTGGTCATTTCTAACTGCTAAAAGAAGCAGTTACCTGTCACCTAAAAATTCTATAACTGTCTTTAAAAAGTGAGGGAGAAATTAAGATATTTCCAGAGAAATAAAAGCTGAAGGAGTTTGTTACCACTAGGCCTGTTTTGCAAGAAATGCCAAAGGGGAGTGATGTGAACAAGATGGCAAAATAGGAGTTCTCTTGCTTCACTTCCTCTTCACATAAATCCAACTAGCCACCAACCACAGACAAAAATATCATCCCAAACATCCCAGAACTTGGGAACCACAGAAACTAGCTAACAGCAATTCCAGCCCAGGCTGTGCTGGTCATGGCAGTCCTGGATAGGCACTCCCTAACGCTGAAATTGTTGCAGCAGTCAGGATCTTAGATACCATAGCAGACAATCTATCCAGAATATTTGGACTATTGAAGGACATTTCCATACAAAGTCAGACTGCAAAGATTAGGATAAATCCTCACTTTTTTAATGCACAGACATCAATGCATGACCATGAAGATCAAGGACAATTAAGGAAACCTGTCATCATCAAATGGCAAAATAAGGTACTAAGGTCTAACTGTAAAGAGATGGAGATATATTAATTATCAGAAAAGAAATTCAAAATACTGTTTTTAAAAAGCTTAGTAAATCCAGGCCTAGTGGCTCACACCTGTAATCCCAGCAGTTTGGGAGGCCAAGGTGGGCAGATGACTTGAAGTCAGGAGTTTGAGACCAGCCTGACCAACATGCTTAAACTCCATCTATACTACAAATATAAAAATTAACTGGGTGTAGTGGTGTGTGCTTGTACTCCCAGCTACTTGGGAGGCAAAGGCAGGAGAATCACTTGAACCCAGGAGGTGGAGGTTGCAGTGAGCTGAGACTGCACCACTGCACTCCAGCCTGCATGAGAGAGTGAGGCTCCATCTCAAATGAATGAATGAATAAATAAATAAGCTAGGTACACTTCAAGAAAATATAGCAAAACAATTCAGAAATGTATCAGAGAAATTTAACGGAGAGACTGAAGGAATAAAACACTAAACAAAAATCTTGGAGCTGAAAAATACAAAACAAAGTGAAAAATGCAATAAAGAGTATCAATAGCATATTTATCAAGCAAAATGAACACAGCAAACACATCTGTGAACTCAGACGTGTTATTTAAAAATTTACAGTCAGAGGAGGAAAAAGAGAATGAAAGGATTGAAGAAAGCCTATGGAATTAATGGGCAACATTGGAAGAGCAAATTCAGTTATTGGCATTCAAGAGGGATTAGAGATAGATAAAGGGGTAGAAAGTTTATTTAAAGAATGATAGCAGAAAAATTTCCAAACCTGGAGAAAAATATAGATATCCAGGTAAAGGATAGTCAAAGGTCTCCAATCAGGCTTAATCCAAATACGACTAAACCAAGACATACTACAAGCACACTGTTGAAGATTAAAGACAAAGAGAGAATCCTGAAAGTGACAAGAGGAAAGAAGCAAGTAACGTAAAAGGAGTTTCAATATATTTAGTAGCAAACTTCTCAACAGAAACTTTACAATTCAAGAGTGAGTGAGTGAGAAGACTTATTCAAAACATTGAAGAAAAAAAAAAACCCCTGCCATTTACAAATATTGTACTCAGTAAAGCTGTCCTTCATAAGAGAAGGATAGATTAAAAACTTTCCCAAACAAACAAAAGCTGAGGAAGTATAACACCATATAAATGCTAAAGGGAGTTATTCAAGCTGAAAGAAAAGAATGCTAATGAGTAACATGAAACATCTAAAAGTATAAGACTCCCTATTAAAAGATAATGTAGTCATGAGCTGAATAATGACACTTTAGTCAACAACAAGCTGCATAGATGATGACGGTCCCATAAGATTAATTGTTTAATACAGTAACAAGTGGTACAGTTTTGTAGTCTAGGAGCAATAGGCTATACCACATAGCCTAGGTGTTGAGTAGGCATTATCATTTAGGTTTGTGTAAATACAAATATAATCTATGATGTTCACACAGTGACTAAATAACCTAATGATGCATTTCTCAGAACATATACCTGCCAGTTAGTGATGCATGACTGTATTGTAATGGGGGTGTGTAAATCCTGTATATTTCATGTATATCATTAGTATGAAGGTTAAAAGACAAAATCATAGAATAACTACAAATTTTTTTAAGGGATATGCAATATAAGAAGATACAAATTGTGATGTTGAAAAATTCAACATGTAGTGAGGAGTGGAGTGAAAGTGTAGAGTTTTATTTGACAAAGGTAAATTTTTATCAGCTTAAAATAACTTGTAATACCCACAATATGTTTTTTGTAAGCCTTATGGTAACCACAAAGCAAAAACCTGTAATAGATCTGCTTAACAAAAGAAGCAATGGCTGGGCATGGTGGCTCACACCTGTAATCCCAGCACTTTGGGAGCCTGAGACAGGTGGACCACTTGAGGCCAGGAGTTCAAGACCAGCCTGACCAACACAGTGAATACCCATCTCCACTAAACAAACAAACAAAAAACTACAAAAATTATCTGGGCATGGCGGTCCACACCTGTAGTCCCAGCTACTTGAAAGGCTGAGGTGGGAGAATTGCTTGAGCTCAGGAGGTAGAGGTTGCAGTGAGCCAAGATTGTGCCACTGCACTCCAGCCGGGGTGACAGAACCAGACCTTGTGATATGGTTTGACTCTGTGTCCCTACCCAAATCTCACATCCAGTTGTAATCCTCATAATCCCCACAAGTCAGGAGTGGGACCAGGTGGAGGTAATTGGATCATGGGGGCAGTTTCCCTCATACTGTTTTGATGATTGTGAGTGAGTTATCAGGAGATCTGATGGTTTTATAAGCATTTGACATGTCCCTTGCTTGCACTCACTTCATCTTGCCACATTGTGAAGAAAGTGGCTGCTTCTACTTTGTCTTCCACCATGATTGAAAGTTTCCTGAGGCCTCCCCAGCAATGTAGAACTGTGAGTCAATTAAACTTCTTTCCTTTATAAGTTACTCGGTCTCAGATATTTCTTCATAGCAGTGTGAAAATGAACTAATACACCCTCTCTCTCTCTCAAAAAAAGACAATGAATCAAACATATAGCTAGAGAAAAATCACTCAACCACAAAGGAAGACAGTAAGAGAGAAAGAAAGGAATAACAGATATGCAAAACAGGTAGAAAACAGAAAACAACAAAATGTCAGTAGCAAGCTCTTACCTATCAATAATTACCTTGAATATAAATGGATTCAAGAATCCAATTAAAAAACATAGAATGACTAAATTAATAATAATAAAGAAAGCTGACTACATGTTGCCTACAGAAGACTCACTTCACCTGTAAGAACAGTCATAGATAACAAGTGAAGGTATGGAAAAGGATTTTTCATGCAAATGAAAACCATGAGAGAGCAGGAGTAGCTATCCTTATATCAGATAAAATAAATTTTAAGTCAAAAACTATAAAATGAAATAAAAGAGGTCATTATACAATGATAAAGGGGTTCATTCGACAAGAAAATATAACAATTGTAAGTACAAACACACTCAACATCAGAGCACCTAAATACATAAAATGAATATTAGTAGCTCTAAAGGAAGAGATAGACTGCAATACAATAGTATTGGGAGACTTCAACACCTCATTTTCAGCAACAGACAGGTCATGCAGACAGAAAAATCAATAAAGAAACATTGAATTTAATTCGTACTCTAGACCAAATGAAACTTACAGACATTTACAGGACATTCTATCCAATCACTGCAGAATATCTCATCTGCACATAAAACATTTTCCAAGATAGATCATATGCAAGGCCCAAAACAAGTTTGAAAAAAATTTAAGAAGGTTGAAATCATATCAGGTAACTTTTCTGAACATAATGGTATAAAGGTAAAAATCTTGGAAACTTTACAAACATGAAAATTTAGCAATATGCTTTTGAAAAGCCAATGGATCTATGAAGAAACTGAAAGGGAAATTTAAAAATTACTTGTGATAAATGAAAATAGAAACACAACATGTCAAAACCTATGGAATACATCAAAAGCAGTACTTAGTGAGAAATTTGGAGCAGTAAACACCTACATCAAAAAAGAGGAAAGATCTCAAATAAAAAAGCCCAATGTTGCACCTCAAGGAACCAGAAAAATAAGAATAAAATAAATAAAAAAACAGTATAAGAAAGAAAATAATAAAGATCAGAGCAGAAACAAATGAGAGACTATAGAAAATTACAAAGGATCAATAAAATAAATAGTTTACTTTTTGAAAAGATAAACAAAATTGATCTTTATCTAGATTAAGAAAAAAGAAAAGACTCAAATGAAGAACATCAGTGATGAAAAGGAGACATTAAAACTAATATCACAGAAAAAAGGACTATAATAGACTATTATATGCCAACAAATTGGATAACCTAGAAGAAATGTATAATTTCCTGGGAACATATAATCTACTAAGATTGAATTATGAAAAAATAGAAAACTGAGAAGACCAACAATGAATAAGGACATGGAATCATTTAGAAAAAGTCTTCCATCAAAGACAAATCCAGTACCTAGAGACTCAATTGCCGAATTCTGTCAAATATTTAAAGAACTAATACTTACTATTCTCAAATGATTTCAAAAAAAACTGAAGGAGAAAAAATGGTGTGAACTCATTCTGTGAGGCCAGCATTACCCTGATACCAAATCAGACAAGAGCAAACACACATACAAAAGAAAAACACAGGCCAATACTCCTGATGAACATATATGCAAAAATCCTCAATAAAAAACTAGCAAACTTAATTTAACATCGTATTAAAGAGAACATTCACTATGATCAAGTGTGATTCATACCAGTGATGCAATGATGGTTCAACATATGCAAATGAATGAACATGATGCGTCACCTTAATGGAGAACAAAAACCATAGGATAATTTCAATAGATATGGAAAATCAATTTGATAAAATTTAAACTTCCTTTGTGATTAAAATTCTCAACAAATTAAGTATAGAAGAAATATGCTTCAACACAAGAAAGGCCATATATAAAAAACCCACAACTAACAATACTCTGAATGAGAGAAAGTTGAAAATATTTCCTTTAAAATCTGGAACAAGACAAGCATGCCCACTCTTGCCACTTGTATTCAACATTGTTCTGGAAGTCTTAATCTGAGCAATTAGGCAAGAGAAAGAAAAGATATTCAGATTAGAAGGGAAGAAGTTAAGGTGTTCCTGTTTGCAGATGACATAATCTTACGTATAGAGAATCCTAAAGACTGCCAAAAAATCATTAGAACTGATAAAATTCAGCAAAACTATAGGCCACAATCAATGTAAAAAATCAGTAGTATTTTAATACAGTAACAATGCCTATCTGATAAAGGAAATTTTAAAAATCTCATTTACAATAGCTCCAAAAAAATCGTTGGAAATAAATATAACCAAGGAGGTAAAATATGACTACACTGAAAAAAACCGCAAAACATTGATGAAAATATCAAAGAAGACAGAAACAAATGGAAATATATCTCACGTTCCTAGGTTAGAAGAATTAGTATTGTTAGACTGTCCATACTGCTAAATCCAATCTATAGATTCGATAAAATCCATGTTAAAAAATGTATTTGTATCAGTTTGCTGAGAATGATGGTTGCAGGATGCATGCAGGATGTGCACATGTACCCCAGAGATCAAAGTACAATTTTAAAAAATGTAATTGTAGTTTTCTAAGTGAGAACATGCAGTTTTGGTTTTCTGTTTCTTTGTTAGCTACTGAAGATAACCTCTTTTAGTTCCACCCATGTCCCTGCAAAAGACATGATCTAGTTCCTTTTGATGACTGTTTACTTTGTCCAGTCTATCATTGATGGGTGTTTGGGTTAATTCCACATATTTGCTCTTGTGGTTAGTGCTGCAATGAACAAATGTGTGCATGTGCCTTTATAACAGGATGATTTATATTCCTTTGGGTATATACCCAGTAATGGAATTGTTGGGTCTAATGGTATTTCCAATTCTAGGTCACTGAGGAATTGCCACACTGACTTCCACAATGGTTGAACTAATTTACATTCCCACCAACAGTATAAAAGCATTATTTGTGTTTCTCCACAGCCTCACCAGCATCTGCGATTTCTTGACATTTTAATAATCTCAGTGGCATGAGATGGTATCTCATTGTGGTTTTGATTTGCATTTCTCTAATGATCAGTGATGTTGAGCTTTTTTTTCATATGTATGTTGGCTGCATAAATGTCTTCTTTTGAGAAGTGTCTGTTCGAGGTATTTGCCCATTTTTTAATGAGGTTGTTTTTATCTTGTAAATTTAAGTTCTTTGTAGATTCTGTTGTAGAATTAGACCTTTGTCAGATGAATAGATTGCAAAATTTTTCTACCATTCTACAGGTTATCTGTTCATTCAGATGTTAGTTTCTTTTGCTGTGCAAAAGCTCTTTCCCATTTTTCAATTGCTGATTTTAATTCTTTGTCCATGCTATGCCCTGAATGGTATCGCCTAGATTTTCTTTTAGGGTCTTTACAGTTTTTGGTTGTACATTTAAGTCTTTAATCTGTTTTGAGTTAATTTTTGTGTAAGGTGTAAAGAAGGTGTCCGGTTTCAATTTTCTGCATATGGCTAGCCAGTTTTCTCAGCACTGTTTATTAAATACGGAATCTTCTCCCCATTGCTTGTTTTTGTCAGGCTTGTTGAAGATCAGGTGGCTGTAGATGGGTGGTCTTATTTCTGAGATCTCTATTCTGTTCCTTTGGTCTATGTGTCTGTTTTTGTACCAGTACCATGCCGTCTTGGTTACAATAGCCCTATAGTGTACTTTGAAGTTGGGTAGCATGGAGCCTACAGCTTTGTTCAATTTACTTAGGATTGTCTTGGCTATGTGGGCTCTTTTTTGGTTCCATGTGAATTTTAAAATAGTTTTTTTCTAATTCTGTGAAGAATGTCAATGGTAGTTTAATGGGAATAGCACTGAATCTCTAATTTACTTTGGGCATTAAGGCCATTTTCACTATATTGATTCTTCCTATCCATGAGCATGGAAAGTTGTTTCATTTGTTTGTTTCCTCTTTGATTTCCTTGAGCAGTGATTTGTAGTTTTCCTTGAAGAGGTTGTTTACTTCCTTTAATAGATGTATTCCTAGATATTTTATTCTCTTTGTAGCAATTGTGAATGGAAGTTCATTAGTGATTTGGCTCTCTGCTTGTCTATTGTTGGTGTGTAGGAATGCTTGTAATTGTTGCACATTAATTTTGTATCCTGAGACATTGTTGAAGTTCCTTAGCAGCTTAAGAAGCTTTTGGGCTGAGATTAAGGGGTTTTTCCATATATAGAATTATGACATCTGCAATACAATGACATCCTTCACAGAAAAAAACTCCTAAAATTCAAATGGAATAATAAAAGACACCAAAAAACCAAAGTAATCTTGATAAAAAAGAACAAAGCATGAGGCAGCACAGTACTTGACTTTAAAGTATACTGCAGAAATATAATAATAATAATAGTAAAAGATATGAGCATAAAAACAGACACACAGGCCAATGGAACAGAATAAAGAGTCCAGAAATAAATTCATGCATCTATAATCAACTAACTTTCAACCCAAAGGTGCCAAGTAAACACAATGGGAAAAGAAAAGTCTTTTCAATAAATAATGTTGGAAAAACTGAATATCCACATGCAGAAGAATAAAATTAGACCTTATCTTTCACCAAATACAATATAAATTCAAAGTAAGTTAGCAACTTAAAAGTAAGACCCCAAACTATGAAACTTCTAAAAGAAAACAGAAAAATGTTTCATGACATTGGTTTCTGCAATGATTTTCTGGCGATGACCTTAAACTCACAGCCCAAAAAAGCAAAATTAGACAAATGAGATTACGTCAGACTAAAAAGCTTCTGCACAGTGCAGGAGACAATTACCAGAGTGAAGAGACAACATTCAAAATAGTAGAAAATATCTGCAAATTATACGGCTGATAAGGGGTTGATATCCAGAATATGTAAGAAACTCTTATAAGTCAATAGCAAGAAAGCAAATAACCTAATTAACAAATGGGCAAAAGACCTGCATGCACATTTTTCAAAAGACACACACATGGTCAACAGGTATATGAAAAAAATGTTCAACATTAGTAATCATCAAGGATATGCAAGTCAAAATTACAATGACATAACAGCTTGTACCTGTTAGAATGATGATTATAATAAATACAAAAGGTAAGTGGTGGCAAGGATGAGAAATGGAAATCCTCACAGAGTGTTGGTGGGAATGCACATTAGTAGAGCCATTATGGAGAAGACTGTGGAGGCACCTCAAAAAACTAAATACAGAACTAGCATATGATCTAGTAATCTCACTACTAGGTATATATATCCAAAGGGAACAAAATAAATATGTCAAAGAGATAGCTACATTCCCATGTTGACTGCAGCACAATTCACAATGACCAAGATATGGAATGAATCTCAGTGTCCATTAATACATGAATGGATAAAGAAAATGTGGTTAATATACACAATGGAATACTACTCAGCCACGAAAAAGGAGTAAGTCCTGTTATTTGCAACAATGGATGAACCTGGAGGATATTATATTGAGTGCAGTCTACCAGGCACAGAAAGACAAATACCTCGCCATTTCACTCATATGAGAAATCTACAAAATTGGTCTCAGACAAGTAGAGAATGGAATGGAGGCTGGGGTGATTGGGGTGAATTGGGGTTGAGGTGATGTTGATCAAAGAAACATACTTACAGTTAGGAGGAATAAATTCAAGAGATCTATTGTACAAGATGGTGACTATAGTTAATATTGATATATGGTACTATTGAAAAATGCTGAGTGAATGTTGTGTTTTCATTACAAAAATGGTAATTATTAGATTTAGTCACCCCAGAATGTATGTATACTTCAAAATATCCTTTTGTACATGATTTAAGAAATTTACATGGATTACTTATTGAAATGATAATATAGATATAGTGGATTAAATAAAATATACTATTAAAATTTTAAAAAAATGCTAAAGGGAGTCTTGCAGGTTGAAAGGAAAGTACAGTAGGCAATATCTCAAAGTCATGAAGAGAAATAAAGGTCTCAGTGAAGGTAAATACATTGACAGTTATAAAAGCTAGCATTATTGCAACAACAATTTGTAACTTTGCTTTTTGTAAGTGAAAAAAGTTTGCAAGTGACAAAGACAGACATGTGTCAATAAAAGTTTTATAGCAAGAAGATATAACAATTACAAACACTACTCAACAACAGAATATTAAAAGATATAAAGCAAAAATGGACAGAATTGAAGGGGGAAAGAGACAGTGTCAATATCTTACTCCGAACAATGGATAGAATAATCAGACAAGATAAGTAAAGAAATAGAGAACTTACAAAACACAATAAACCAACTAGATTTAACAGATATATACAGACCACTGTACTCAACAACAACAGAAATCATTCCTCTTAAGTGCACATGGAATATTTTCAAGATAGATTATATGTTAGGTCACAAATGAAATCTTAATAAATTTTTAAAAATAAATGTTATATACAGTGTTTTCTCTGACCAAAATTCAAAAAAATTTAAAAAAATCGATAACATAATAACATAAAGAAAACTGGAAATTCACAAGTTTGTGATAATTGAGGACACCAATTTTTTTTTTTTTTTTTGAGGCTAAGTCTCCCTCTGTCACCTAGGCTGGAGTGCAGTGGTGCGATCTTGGTTTGCTGTAACCTTTGCCTCCCAGGTTCAAGTGATTCTCCTGCCTCGTCCTCCTAAGAACCTGGGATGACAGGCATGCACCACCATGCCCAGGTAATTTTTGTACTTTTAGTACAGATGGGGTTTCACTATGGTGGCCAGGCTGGTCTCGAACTCCTGACCTCGTGATCCACCTGCCTTGGCCTCCCAAAGTGCTGGGATTACCGGCGTGAGCCACTATACCTCGCCAGCACACTCTTAAATAACCAATGGCTCAAAAAGAAAAATCACAGAAGAAATTAGAAAATACTGGGAGGGATAACATGGGGAGAAACGCCAGATATAGGTGACGGGGGTATGGAGGCAGCAAACTATGTTGCCATGCATATACCTATGCAACAATCCTGCATGATCTGCACATGTATCCCATAAAGTACAATAAAAGTACAATAAAAAAAGAGAGAGAATTAGAAAATACTTAGAGATAAATGAAAATTTAAACACAACACACTGACTTTTTTGGCGGGGGGCGGGATGGTATCTTGCTGTGTGGCTAGGCTAGAGTGCAGTGAGGGTGATCTTGGCTCACTGCAACCTCTGTCTCCTGGGTTCAAGCAATTCCCCTGCCTCAGCCTCCTGAGTAGCTGGGACTACAGGTGTGTGCCACTATGCCCAGCTAATTTTTTGTGTTTTGGTAGAGGCGTGGTTTCACCATAGCCAGGATGGTCTCAATCTCCTGACCTCATGATCTGCTCACCTCGGCCTCCCAAAGTGCTGGGATTACAGGAGTGAGCCACTGTGCCTGGCCCAACACACTGAAATTTTTGTAATGCAGCAAAAATAGTGCTAAGGGAAAATTTGTAGGTATAAATAAAAATCTCCAATTAACAAATTAAACACTTAAGGAACTAGAAAAAGAACAAAGTAAGCACTAAGCCAGCAGAAGAAAGGAAAAACTCTTCTACAGGCATTTGTGAAAACTGATGTTCACAATAATTCTAGTAGTAGCTAAGACAACTATGATTATTGTACCTATTTTAAACAGAAGAGTACTGAAGTTTGGAACAATTGTCAAAGACGAATATATTTAACATTGTTAGCATTGTGCATTTGAAATACCTGGGTGTTTGTTGCTATGCAAGCAAAATATCTGAGTAGTTAAGAGTTGTTCTAGTTGTAGTTGTGTGTGTGTGTGTGTTTTCTGGAGATTTACCCATTCGCAATTTTTAATAATAGCACAACACATTAGAAATAATTATATAGGCTGGACAGTGTCTCATGCCTGTAACCCCAGCACTTTGGGAGGCAGAGGCAGGCGGATCATGAGGTCAGGAGTTCCAGACCAGCCTGGCCAGAATGGTGAAACCCTGTCTCTACTAAAGATAAAAAACTTAGCCCAGCATGGTGGCAGGCACCTGTAATCTCAGCTACTTGGGAGGCTGAAGCAGGAGAATCGCTTGAACCCGGGAGGTGGAGGTTGCAGTGAGCCGAGATTGCACCACTACACAACAGCCTGGGTGACAGAGTGAAACTCTGTCTCAAGAAAAAAAAAAAAAGAATTATATGTCAGGATACTGTGTAGGAAGCTGAAATTGAAATACGGATGATCTCATTTTTCCTGTTTTATAAACAGGAGATTTAATTCAGGTCTATAAAGACTTAATTTCAAATTCTGTTTGTGAAAACTGTTGATGAGCATTCCCTGTTTATCCCTTTTACTGTGCTATAGAGCCTGCTGATGTCTGAATATTTTGGCATTTAATGAATTCCTGCAACAGTAGGTTTCCAAAATAGTTTAGGACCAATTGATGGAAAAATAAAGGTAATGCAATTAGTTCCTGTAGGTCTTGATTTACATAAAATTATGTATTTATGATGACTGTTTTCCATCCAAGAATTATACAGTTATTTATAATTTAACAATCATGTTGACTTGAGATTTTTCTAGGAAACAGAAAGAAGCTTATTGAGAATTTTTTTTTTCAGTCAGAGAGTTTTTTTTGGAAGGTATTTTCTTTTTCCTGTGGAGAACTCAATAGCATTTGTGAGGAGAAAATATGATTCATGAATAAACCAGTAATTTAGCAAAGCAAATAAGTCCCATTAGTTTTTAAAGCCTGCAATTTTGGTCTTATGGTGCAATAAGGGTTATTAAATCAACGTAGAGTTGTCTTCCGAGTTGCAATAGACTCATTTGGCATTAACAACATTTTTAGCCACATATTATGTAACTGTTTTTCAATAGGAAAACTCCAAACATTGTTTTATATTTTAGTGAAAAGGCTCTCTAATGTGATACTTTATTACTTTTCAGGATGATCTATGACTTCTGACATTTTCTCCCTTTTTATTCACTTTCATATGATTAATCATATTTTTCTTTATTATACTATTGGACATTCATATTTAAAAATCTGAAGAACACTGAAGTATATAAAAACTAAACTAAAAATCACTCTAAACAAGTACAGCCAAACCCTGAGAACATTTTGGCATATTTAATACTCTAACTTTGTGATCAAGTTATATATTTCACACTTTTCTCAACTAAAGGCAAAAATGTTACTGAACTTTATGCATTAAAGCATTTTAAGAATTATAGGCATGTTTTTAATTTTCATAGAATGCATTGTATTTTTTAATTACCTTTGTTCACCATAAAATCTCCTTAGTGTCAACACTGAGTCAACATACATTTATTTAACACCTTTATTTCTTCCAACTATTATTTTTGGTGAAGGGAGTACATGTGCAGGTTTGTTACATAGGTAAATTGCACGTCACTGAGGGGGGCTGTTGAAATGATTTTGTCACTCAGGTAGTGAGCATAGTGCCTGATAGGTGGTTTTTTGATCCTTACGTTCCCCCCACCTTCCACCCTAAGGTAAGCCCCAGTGCCTGTTGTTCCCTTCTTTGTCTCTGTGTGCTCAATGTTTAGCTCTCACTTGTAAGTGTAACGTGGGGTATTTGGTTTTTCTGTTCTTGCATACATTCCCTCTGGAAAATAGCCTCTAACTTCATCCATGTTGCTGCAAAGGACATGATTTCATTCTTTTTTAAAAGCTGCATAGTATTCCGTAGGAGCACCTTTCTTATTTTTATTTTTGCCAAGCACATGAGAGGCACTGGTTCTACAGTGAGACATGTCTCTCCTAAGTCTGGTGACAAACCAGAACCAAGTGATTTCTAAATGGTATGTTAGATACTATAGCACGGGTTGAGGGTGGGGTGACACGGCAGTGTTGTGAGGATTACCTAATGCTCATGTAGGTAACAGGAATGTTGCAATTATTCAAAATTTGTTTTATTAGATGGAGAGTGTCTATGAGAATATTAAATTCACTTATCAGGGTCATGTTCCTGGCCCAGTTTGCTAAGGATTTTGCCTCTGATGGTGGCAGAAAGCCACTAATTTAGGATGGGCCCCAAATTTTCCAGACAAAAATAATAAATCTAATATTTCCAATTAGCCTGCCATGTATCTATTTTCCAGAAATAAACATACACCACTGTTAAATATGTTTAAATTAACAAATTTTACTGCCCATTTTACTAAGAGTGAGATATTTGTCAATATTTTATTACCAATGTATTTTCCGCTCTGTGAAGCAGGAATTTCTTTTCCTGACATAAACTCTGTACTTTTGAATATTTGTGAAATAATTGGTGCATAGTAGAGACTAGAAATTTTTGCGTCACCTAGTATAACCTCTTTGTGTGATACATCTCTAAGATGAATCTGCATTTCTTAGTCACACATTGTCTTGTGACTTCTTTCTTCCCATTTTCTAGGGAGGCATCCTACCCTATTGTCCTCCCGTTATTATGGCTATTGCCACCTCATCTTCTTCTCCCAGGGAGGCAGAAATCCACCGATGTTTTTCAGGGGTAAAATACATACAACTAATAATTCTTCTCTCAGTATTTTTCAGTTTTCAGACTATCATATTGATTCAATAAGCAAAATCTCATTTACTGGAAGTCTCCCCAAATACCTTATTCTTTTCCAACCTGTTTCTAAGACAAAGAATATGGAATGGACTGGAGTAGTCTATAGAAAAAAAATTGGCATGGGAATTGAATGGGCTAGGTTTTCATACTTTTCATAAGTGACCACATTAGCCATTTGAGAAGCAAAGATAGAGTTACGGAGAAGAATCATGAGTTAAAAGGGGGAGTTTCTACTACTTTTCTAGGTACTTTTGGTTCTTTTGGTCTATTTATGTAGGCTCGCTGAAGTACCGCCGACATGCCTGGTTACTTGCACTTGGTAATGATTCCAGCTCATTCGCCTTCAGCCTGTCCATCTGGTGTTTTGTTCACTAGGGTAGGGATACAAGGGTATGGAGCAGGATTCCTTTTCTTGAATTTAATTAGTGCTGCTTCAAAAAAAATCCTTGAGTAAAGTTGTACCTTTTATTCCAGATTGATTCTTCTTTGATTCTTCCAGATTTAATTTGTCTTCTAGATTCAATTTTTCTCGGTTACTGTCTTATAACCCCTCTCCCATTTGGATCCTTGTGACAATAAATTGAGAAAAGGAAAAGGCAGACACTTCATGGGCTTAGGTTCTCTTCTGAACTCAAATGTGGAAAATAACCTTGGAAAATATCTTTGCATCCAAATCAAGCAATAAATAGGTGTTTTACAATAATTTTAATCTTGGGAATTTCAAGTTTCAACCATTATCTCTCAGTGAAACAATGATCTAAAAGTTACTTCAAAAATTAGATACGGAACACTGAGACACAAAGCTGAAATAAACGTAGCATTAACATAGCATTGTAATCAATTCAGTGTAGTGAAACATTTCTACTACTGCCGTCCCACAAGTATTTGTTACTTTGTTAGGTTTTGAGATACAAGAATTAAAACAGGCAACCAAACAACAACAAAACCAGACACAGCCTGTCCTCAACGAGCTTGCATTCCCCAAACTGGAAGTCTCATTTAAAAAAAAAAAAAGTGTAAAAAGGATCATTCATTTAAATGGAGATATGCAAATGTCACAGTGCTTGGCTGAATAATACATCCAGGAAGCCTGGCTAGACCTCCAGCTTTCAGCGCTGAGCCTGGCCAAGTGGCTGTCTCTTGACCAGTTTGCTGATAGGAATTATTAGCACTCACTAGTCACACACTGAGTAACGATGCTGTCAAGGATAGATTATGACAGCACCTTTAGATCACAATTGAGATTTTGTAAATAGAAGTTCCACCAATAATTAATGGGTTCTATTTTTCCAGGTTAAAAGGCTGACTCAATTAAAGACCTAGATCCAGTTGTCCCAGAGACAAAACGTCAATTCAAAATGTCACAGCCTAATATGAAGGAAAAGCTCCAGGGTTTGAACTGCAAGGAGACAGGCATCTCATTTCCTTCGTTCCAATTTCCTTGAGGAAGAGCATATCAATAAGGAAAACAGGTTGCCAATCAGGGAACATTCTGGGAAGATATAAAAGCTGCCTTAATATACCTGTCAGCCATCCAAATGAACCCTCAATAATTGGCTTGAAAATCTCTCATTGATGCAATTGAATAAAACAGTTTTTAAGCACTTAAGTTTCAGGGTAATGTAGCTTCTCAATTCAAATCCTACTTCCATCATTTACTAGTTGGACAAATTTGGGCATATTATACAAATTTTCTGAATTTTATTTTTCCCATCTGTAATAGATGGAAAACATTAATAATTTCCTTAAGTGGTTTGTGTACAGATGAAGAACTTTTAAATGTAGTGTATTTAAGGATTGTTAGTTTGAAATCTGAACTGCAGTTTCTTTCACTAAAAGTCAGTGATGATGATAATGATGATGGTGATGATGATAATGCTTTCTATGGGTTTCAAGTTTAATGAGTGCTAATTTATTCTCCAGGACATGTTGCTAGGGACCAATAGTCTACTATGTTCATGTTTATTTGTACTTAGAATATGGGCCCAGGTTAAGCATTCATATTACTCAAGTGTTACTTTTTGTTTTGATTGTACTAACATTGCTTCTAGATGTTTCTCATGTGTGCTAAAGATAACTGATGCATTCTGACCTATGATTGTTTTGAAAATACAACTGTTTTCAAAGGGCTTCTTTGACCAATTATCTTTCCAAAAATGTTTTGATTTGCTGAATTTTATAACTTCATCTATTTCAACTAAAATGCTCACCCAATATATTATGCTTTAATGTCAACTTAACTTCAAACAACTGTGTGAATAAAAACATGACAGCTATACCAAAGCATCGTTTTTTATCATTTTACTAGAGTTAGGATTTTTTTTGATATAGTAGATGACATATATCTTTATATAAAATATTTTCAAGAAGATGAACAAAAGCAAGGGTATGTATAAAGCATGTTAATTCCTTCATTCATATGCTGTTATTTGGAGTTTCTAAATTGCTGAGAAAATAATACTTTTGTGGAAATGATCACTGGTGTGGTTTGTGTGTTTTAAGTTATGCTTTGAGGCATTGATTAATGTACCAAAGTCTTTTGTGGAAATGTGATGTATTTTATATGCAGGTAATTTTTTAAAAATTCTATTTGTTTATATGCAGGCAATGTTTTAAAAATTTTATTTGTTTATATGCTGGTCCTTGTTTAAAAGGTAGTGTCAATTTCTCTTTTGATTGTTACATCTTACATTCCATAAAACTGATACAATACTTTTTAAAATGTGAAAGTTTCAGGTTTGACTTCCAGCTTGATTTTTCCCCTGCATGTCTTCGTGTGATAGGGTATTCACAAGTAGACTGGTCATCATTTCAATACAATGACACAGTAACAAATGTCCAAAAGGAATGATTCCTGAGATTTTCTTCCTACAAATTCCACACATACAGGACTCTGCTCTTCTGTGCTGATATCCTTACTATTTGTAAAATTTTTACAGTATATACTTTGAGAAAGATACTTGTTAATTATGGTCAATAATACTTTTTTCATTCTTTTATGAAAATGAACCAAGGCCTTTTCCACTTACTTCTCTCTATTTTGCCTCTGAGACATGAATAATACCTTTAACAAAATTTGAGAAATGGAATAAAGACTTAAATTAAAAGTTATCTCATTCATTGATGGGCTTGGTGATGGAATAAGATGAGCTATAGTAATTGATTGTAATAAACCTTGAGAACAGTGTTTCTCTGATAGTGTGATGGAAAGAACACAAAGTCAGTTATTATAGTCCTATTCTTGGCATTTATTAACTGGCAAAATTGTTTAATTTTCTCATTCACTAGACTGTACCTTTGGAAAAAAGTTGGTCTGTGTCTATTTTGCTCACTGATATCTGAAACTCCAAAGAGAGTGCTTTGTACATAGTACTCAACGAATGTAGTTCATGTCTCTTCCTTAAAATCAATCTGTTCAATTTCTTCCCTGTCTAGAGTCACAAAAATTTTATGAGAATCAAAGTGCTCAATATAGGAAAAAGTTTAAAGTTCTGTAAAATTTTAAGGCATTATCTTTAGTCCTTATATATGTGTTTTATTTATTTTATAAGGAAGTTGAAAAAGCTTCCTTTTGTCATCAGCAGGAAAGACTATTTGAAGGATTTCAATTAATGATGTCTGCTTTTAACAGGACTAGCAATTTCAGTGGCCTTGGATCTTGAACATGCTCATACTTAATTTTATTCAGCCCATGTGGTTTGCTTTCCAGAGCTGATGGGGGCTGAGTAAGAATGAAATTATAATGTTGATAATAATTTCCCTTGTTCTTCTTGGCAGGCACAATGAGGTTCTGATGTTCAGGTTATAGTGCTGGCAACGTTTTTCAATTAACATTTAATACTCCCCCAGAAAAAGCTCAACTTCTCAATGGCACTGAACCTAGCGTTTCAGTGAAAAAATGTTCGGAACCAAAGAGGCTTTCCTTTCCATTGATCTCCTTGTTCCCACAGCTTCTGTACTTGGAAGAGTCTTAGTTCTCAGGGGCATCATAAGACGCAAGGTTGTTATTCTCTGCTACATCCTGTGCTTGCTTTATTTATAGAGTTTACTGCCCTGAGTTAGGAAGTTGACAGACATTGCACTGCAAGTCCTGGAAAAATCCATTATGACCTGTTAGAAATAGACACACAGACCCATGGAATTGTCATTAATGCATCCTTCATGAAGAAACGAGCTCCACCATTTGACCAATTTTACTGTGATTAGAGAATCAGACTCAGTAGGGGTCAGGATGATTCTTCACAGGGATGAAATTAGAAATGCCTAAATTCTCAAAGCTACTGTTCAGAAAATGCCATTGTTATGTTATTTCTTCTTATTCAAATGAACAATGCTGATGGGGACAAAGGAGTTTTGTCACATGCAGTTAGCATTTAGACTTAATCCTGCTCAAGACTCTTTCATGCGAAGACTTAGGTAACAAAAATGCTATTTTGTTCGAACAATCATCAGTTTGCATATTTTTCCCCACTGACTTTATTAGGCAATATAAAAAGACTTATCAACAGGGAACGAAATGAGTTGCAGTTACTTGTCCTTAGAATTCTCTTGATATCATCGTGGTTCCTGACAAGATGGTTTTGGAATGATGCATTTCATGTGGAAGGAGTTGATGAGAATGAAGAGAATGACAACAGTGACACTCATGCAAAGCTTCTCCTCTGCAGAACTTATGAGTCTAGAAAGACAAACTGTAATTACAAATATTATAATGGATAATCTGTCTGACCTAGAGAAAGGCAAAAGCCCTGGGTGAGTATTGGTAGGCTGTATACTGATGATGTGAGTCCAGTGGGGAGGGAGGATAATTAGGAGCAAATAAAACTCTTGAGCTTTTTTTTTTTTTTTTTTTTTTTTTTTTTTGATGGTGTCTCACTCTGTCACTCAGGCTGGAGTACAGTGGTGCCATCTCTGCTCACTGCAACCTTCCTCTCTCAGGTTCAAGCGATTCTCCTGCCTCAGACTCCCAAGTAGCTGGGATTACAGGTGCAAGCCACGTTGCCCAGCTAATTTTTGTATTTTCAGTAAAGACGAGGTTTCACCATGTTGGCCAGTCTAGTCTTAAACTCCTGAACTCAAGTGATCTGCCCGCCACAGCCTCCCAAAGTGCTGTGATTACAGACATGAGCCACTACACCCAGCCAAGCTTTACACAGCACTATAGAGTTTACCACATATTTTCACATATTTTTATTATCCAAATCTTACCTATTTGGACCTAAAACCCACGTGAGGCTGAATATAGCTATTTTCCCTTTATTAAGGATTAACTAATGTGATTCAAGTAGGTTAGGTGACTAGTGTAGTCACTAGTAAGAGGCAGAAATCTAAGCATGTCTTCTTTTTAAATTTTTTTAATTTCAGTTTTTGTGGGTACCTAATAGGTGTTAGGTGTGTATATTTATCAAGCACAGGAGACGTTTTGATACAGGCATGCAATGCATAATAATCACATCATGAGGAATGCAGTATACATCCTCTCAAGCACTTATCTAAAGATGTCTTCTTATTACCTGTTTACTACTGTAGCTCCTCCACTATGTCTACTCTGAAGAGAGTTGACTGGTCTAATTTAGAGAAATTTCCAAAACATCCTGAGCTTTCACTTTTCTGGGAGGTAATTTAATTTACTACTTGTTCTATAAATAACCTCTTAAAGTTCAGAGAAGTAAAATATATGGACAAATCCGTTATACATTTTTCACAAACTGGACTCACTTTTCTCATCCATAAAATGGATAGGTTAGACCAGACTGGTGCTTCTTGATCTTGGCTGCATGGTAGAGTCACCAGGGGAACTTTTACACCTACCTATGCCCAGGAGCTACCCTTAAAGATTCTGGTTCAATTAACCTTAGGTGGGCTTCCTTTTTTTAAAAAAGCTTTCCAGGTAATTCTAATGTACCACCAGGATTCAGAACCACTGGACTAGAAGATCTGAAAGTACTCTATATGATGTCTAAGCATGTTGCCAGGATTTATATAATGGCTCTGATGTTCCGTGAGTTAATTGGAAGGAGACTCAATTATTATTCATTTTATCCTGTCTGGGTTCCTTGCTAGAATTTAGATCCAATTCTCACTTAAGAGAGTCTAGGAATTATAAAATTTTGCAATGGATTCTATGTCACCCAGTTGAAACTCTCCTTTAATTTAACTCTTTTTGTAAACTTTTTCCTGATAGTCATCTGGCTAGTCTAAAGAATTCCTGAACATGTGAGAAAGTTTTCTCTGAGCTTGGCAGATCAAAGGAGCAGTCATTTAGGCATGGATAGATGGGGACAAAGACGTAGTCAGGCAGGAAGAAGATTTCAGTGAGACTTAAGGAAATCATCGAACAAAACTGTGGATAAGCAGCCAAGGCATTACAAACATCCTTAGAACAGCTTGGCCTACCCTGGTACCCCTTTTTACCCAGCTAGACAGTATGAGGTTCAAAGAATAAGTAATAGCATTTTCTAAAGCAACTTTTGAGAACTGCAGAAAATATTTTTTTAAAATGAACAATAATGCAAGTCAGACAGAAAAGATAAACTATTCAAGCAATGAGCTTTTATGTTTGAAATGGCATAAAGACAGTTTGAAGCTGCCACTCACTATCTGGTCATATGCAGTGGGTTCAGGGTCGCAGATGTGTAGGTATAGGTGTCTTGGAGGACAGATTTTATATTTGCCAAGAAGTTAATATGAATTTGCAGATGACAGTTTCCATTTTTCCTGAAAGCTTCCAAAAGATTGCTATGAGAAGCCTAGCATATTGCACTTATTTAAAATAACCACAAAGCATATCCAATAGAGAGATATTCTTCAGAAATGCTATTTTCTAAGTACTTACTCCTTAATCACTGGCTAAGGCTGGTAATGAAACTTGCTGATTGTCTGAGCCAAATAAAGAGTTGAGGGTTAGAGATGGGGGCCTGGGGTGAAATAGAGATAATTTTGTGTTATAATAATCATTATATAACACAACTTCAACACAATTCCAGAGAGCAATTATTATTATTACACAACTTCAACATCAATTCCAGAGAGCAATCTATGACAACTGGTCTGGTTCGTGCTAACTTGATATTTGTGTTGCTATTTTCTGATGTTGAAAAATACTGTGAGTTGGTCTAGGATTTTTGTTAATTTTTAATTTTTGTGTGTATATATGTACCCCATAAATATATATACCTACTAAGCACTAGGTTATTTTAACAAAATGCTTTGCTTTCATGTACTAAACAATATGTAATCTAATTTTCTTAAGAATATGTGTTCCTATTTCATGACCACTGCAAGAATAAACTTTTATTTAAGATCTTCTGTATCAGAGTTTGGCAAATGATAGCTTGTGGGCAAAACCCAGCCCACCAATTCTTTCTGTGGTCTTCCAGCTAAGAACAATTTTATATTTTTAAATGGTTGAAAGAAATCAAAAGAAAAATAATGTTTTGAGGCAGGTGAAAATTATATGGAAATTCAAATGTCCGTGTCCATATAAAGTTTTGCTGAAATGCAATCATATCCATACATATGTGTATTGTCTATGGTTTCCTCTGGGCTGCAACAGCAGAATTGAGTAGTTATAACAGAGATTATCTGATTGTAGAAACCTGAAATATTTACTTTCTATTTTATTTTATTTTACTTTAAGTTCCAGGACACATGTGCAGAACATGCAGCCTTGTTACATAGGTATACATGTGCCATGGTGGTTTGCTGCATCTATCAACCATCATCTAGGTTTTAAGCCCCTCATGCATTAGCTGTTTGTCCTAATGTTCTTTGTCCCCTTGCCACCACCCCCTAGGGTGCGTTTTTCTTCTCCCTGTGTCTACATGCTCTCATTGTTCAACTCCCACTTATGAGTGAGAATATGCAGTGTTTGGTTTTCTGTTCCTGTGTGAGCTTGCTGAGGATGATGCTTCTGGCTTCATCCATGTCCCTGCAAATGACATGACCTTATTCTTTGTTATGGCTGCATAGTGTTCCATGGTATACATGTACCACATTTTCTTTATCCAGTCTATCGTTGATGGGCTTTTGGGTTGGTTCCATGTCCTTTCTCCTGTAGATAGTGCTACAATAAACACACATGTGCATGTATCTTTAAAGTAGAATGATTTATATTCCTTTGGGTATATATGCAGTAATGGGATTGCTGGGTCAAATGATATTTCTGGTTCAAGATCCCTGAGGAATTGCCACATTGCCTTCCACAATGGTTGAACTAATTTGCATTACCACCAACAGTGTAAAAGTGTTCCTCTTTCTCCGTAGCCTCACCAGCATCTATTGTTTCTTGACTTTATAATAATCACCATTCTGACTGATGTGACATGGTATCTCATTGTGGTTTTGATTTGCATTTATCTAATGATCAGTGATGTTCAGCTTTTTCTCATATGCTTGTTGGCTGCATAAATACTTTCTCTTACAGGAAAAACTGAGCAAAGCCACCTCTCTTCATCCAATAAATATGAGTCTTATGTGTCTCTAAATATAGTAAAATGAGATAAGAGTCTTACCTCAGAATTTAGATCCAAACTTTACATTGGCTAATAAAGGTATTTTGCTATAAAATAGGATTTTATTTTCCAGATGAAATGCCTAGTTTACTTGTGCCATTTTACCATTCTCAATGTGGAGGGAGCAGGCTAATTCAGAGTCCTAGAGCCATTCAATTGTCAGCAGAGCCCTTTTTAATTTTTTTTAATCAAAAATTAGAGTAAGGATTTTGTGGCTTAAAAACTTTTCCCCAAAGTTTACTAAATGTAAATATCAAGTAAGTGTTGTGATTTTATAGCTATAGTGTGGTTATTATTTATTAGGCGAAAGTTTCCATTCTGTATTTTAGAGCTTTACTGAAAATAAAAACATAAGAGTGCAGACAAATGAAATCCTACATTGTAAGGATAATTTTGACATTCATGTACTTGTATTACAAAATCCAAAATTTACTTAAACTTCTATTTTAGAAATACACAGCAATCAATTTAGTTTTGAGAATCTTATTTCAACATGCAAAATAAAACATTCATATATGTATTTTAATTTTTGAATTATTTATAATTTTTTGTGGGAATACAGTAGGTGTATATATTTATAAGGTACATGGAGGTTTTTTTTTTTGAGATGGAATCTCACTTTGTTGCCCAGGCTGGAGTCCAATGGCATGATCTCTGCTCACTGCAACCTCTGCCTCCCAGGTTCAAGCAATTCCCGTGCCTCACCCTCCTGAGTAATTGGGTCTACAGGCACACGCCACCACGCCCAGCTAATTTTTGTATTTTTAGTAGAGACAGAGTTTCACCATATTGGCCAGGCTGACCTTGAATTCCTGACCTCAAGTGATCCACCCACCATGGTCTCCCAAAGTGCTGGGATTACAGGCGTGAGATAAGCATGTCATGGGGAGTGAGGGATACATCTTGTCAAGCATTTATCCTTTGAGTGACAAGCAATCAAATTACATATCAATAACAACTACTGAGAACTAAGCCATAATAAAAAGTCTTCCAGTAAAGAAAAGCCCAGGACCAGATGACTACACTTTTGAATTCTACCAAACATTCAAAGAACTAATATTATTCCTACCCAAACTATTCTGAAAAATAGAGGAGGGAATACTTCCAAACTCATTCTATGAGGCCAGCATTACCCTGATACCAAAACCAAAGACACATCAAAAAAAGAAAAATATAGGCCAAAATATCTGATGAATATTAGTGCAAAAATCTTCAACATAATACTAGCAAACAGAATTCAATAATACATTAGAAAAATCACTCATCATAACCAAGTGGGATTTATTCTGGGGATGCAAGGATGGTTTAACATATGCAAATAAATCAATGTGCTATGTATATTTTTAATTTGTGTGATGTGCTTAGGTATCTGGTGACTGATGAGTGAATTATCTGGGAATACATTTTGTTTTCAAACAATTCTCATTATTTTTATTTTATTATTATTATTTTTTGAGATGAAGTCTTGCTGTGTCATCCAGGCTGATCTCGGTTTGCTCCAACCTCCGCCTCTCAGGTTCAAGTGATTCTTCTGCCTCAGCCTCCCAAATAGCTGGAACTACAGGTGAGCACCACCATACCCTGCTAATTTTTATATTTTTAGTAGAGACAGGGTTTCACCATATTCGTGAGGCTGGTCTTGAACTCCTGACCTCATGTTCCACCCTCTTCAGCCTCCCAAAGTGTTGGGATTACAGGGGTGAGCCACTGTACCTGGCCCATATTCTACCTGATTATAATAAAACAAACATTTTCATGTTGTGAACTTGCTACCGTATTTAACATGGAACATAGCTTCCTGATTTTCTTCTTGCTAGTATTTTAAAAGTATTTCCTTGAAGAACATTTTATATACATTTGATTCTCATTATTTGAGGATTCTGTATTTGGAAATTGGCCTGTTCACTAAAATCCATTAATATTTAACCCCAAAATAATACTTGGCTTTTGCAGTCATTTGAAGACCTGTGTGGACATGTGTAGACCAGCAAAGAATTTGAGTTGCTCTCTGTGCAAGTTTCCAGGTAAGGCCAAACAAGGCAATGCTCTGCTGTCTTGTTTCAGCTTACACTGTAAACAAGTGTCTTTTTTACAATCTATTTATTGCCACATTTTTCACATTTCTGTGTGTTTTTTTGTTGCTGTTGGTGGTGACTTCACTGTTTAAAATGGTCTCAAACTTAGTGTGGAAGTTCTGCCTAGTGTCCCTAAGCCAAGAAGACTGTGATGTGCCTTATGAGGAAAGTACTTGTGTTAGAGAAGCTTTGTTCAGGCATGATTTATAGTGCTGTTGACCACAAGTTCAACGTTAATGAATCAGCTATATATTAAATAAAGTGTATTTAAACAGAAACACACATAAAACAAGATTATATATGCATTAGCTGATGAAAATTTTATAATCAAGGGCTCACAGGAGTCTAGCCCTATGTATTCCCTAAAATAGAGCTTCAGTATTCACAAATTCTATAGTCATAATGACTTTATGGAACATAACTATCATGAATAATGGAAATTGATTATATTAACTTTTTATCCCTTTCACTTCTTCAAATTTCACTTTCTGCATAAGAGTAACCATATATTCCCTACTTAAAGTTTGTAAACTTAGGAATATATGCATGTATAGACATATATGTGTTTCTATCTGAATTTATGATTTGCTAATATGTGTCTATAGTATAGATCACTTTTCATGACTCAAATGATAAAGCTAAATATGCATGAGCAAAGTGAATTGAGAAAATTATTCAAATTAGATTTTATACTTGAATAATTTGAGGTAAATATGAATTGCTAAAAATTCAGAATTGCTTAGTATTTTAAAGACATACAGTTCTGTTGGTCAACTTTGAATGTCAGATTTCTTACCTCAACACAAAGAGATAGATGTAGTTCAAGTCTTTAAGTTTTATCAAGTGACATTTTATAAGGCCATAAGAAAATGCATATATATTTTTTTTAAACAATGGTAGCATGTATTTTGGATTATACTATAGGGAAATTGGTTGTAGGGATACTTTGGAGATGCTGTATAAAAAAGAATGGATTTAAGTTGATACTTGAAGAACAAGAAAAATTTTGATAGGAAAAGAATGAGTGATATGTTATGGGAAAACGGAGAGAAAGAAAAATAAAGAAAACCGTACAGAAGAGATAAATATGAAGCATATTGGAAGATAGGGAAAGAATCAGGTTGACCTAATTTATTTAAACATTAGTTTAAATCACACTAATGGTTTTTAGTGAATATGAGTGGTTAATATTTGAATCACTTAGGAGACCTACTGTAAACTGAATGCATTCTCCTCAAATTCATATGTTGAAACCTATTCCCCAGTGTGATGGTATTTGGAGGCAGTCAGGTCATGAGAACAGAGCTGTTATGAATGCAATTAATGACCTTATGAAAGAGGCCCTAGAGAGCTCCCTTGCCCATTTGCCTTGTGAAGACATGGAGAGAAGATAGCTGTCTGTTTAAGTGGGCCCTCACCAAATGCAGAATCTGTGGGTGCTTTGATCATGAACTTCGCAAGCCTCTAGCACTGTAAGAAATAAATTTCTGTAGTTTACAAGCCACCCAGGTTATGAGAGTTTGTTATAGTAGCCTGAACAAGACACCTACTTATATACAATGCACAAGCTAATATATTATTTAAAACAAACAACAAACAAACGAAAACCGTACCTGACAACATTTTTGCCTGGACAGAAACTTTTAGCCAGAACAGAATGATCTTTCTCTTATTTAAACCCATCACACAGTTCATCTTATGGGAGAGCCCTATCCATTGGTTTACAAAAGTTCACTTGATTAAATTTGGTAGAACCTTTTTGCATCTGATTTGGAATACGACATCCAGGATATGACTAATATCTGAAGGCAAATATTAAAACAATTTCCTATAAATTAAACAGAGAATGAGAGAGAGAGGGAGAGAGAGAATTTTGCTCTTCCTCACCTTTGCCAATCAGGCTCTTAGGTGTTGTGCATTCCTCACCCTTACGGAGGCAGCACATACTCTGACTCAGTGCTTTTTATTCCTTGCCTTTCCCTATCTCTCACCTAGGCCCTAGGGTCCACAAGCAGCAGGACCTTTTGCTTGGGGCTCCCTGGACAGTAAAAAGATGACTCCCCTTTCCCCTCTCCTTCCTGTGTTTCTGCTCAAACATGTGATGCTCACCTGGTGGCTTCTGCGGGAAAAAACACGGAACAATATGGGGTTGCACCTTTTCCTGTGTAACCTCTTGCCTATACTCTCAAAGTATATGAATAAAGGCTTGACTGTAACTTTCTGTTTCACTTACTGTCCTAGTCATAAACATGACACCTGGTAGTTCAGTGTGCACTCGCTCTTTCTCCCTCTGACAGAACCTATTCGAGCTTATATAGAATCCAGTAGGCTGCGATGGAACGGGAACCACGATTGTTTAGTTTTGTGGATGATTCCTCTTTTCCTCCAGATAGTATTGCTGGGAAAAATATGCTCTTGATAGTCATTGAAGTTGACTTTGGACATTTTAGTACTAGAAAGGGTTTAGGATGTTTTTAGTTCAATTCACACATTTTACAGATAAGGAGAGTGAGGCACAGAGTGCTTTGAAGCTGAGTCACAACTGACACTTGGGGTCCTGAGCCTGGACAAGGTTTTTCTTCCTTGTTGTTCTTCCTTTCTAAATTTATCTCTGAAAAATTGACAGGAAAAGAAAAAGGTTACCTGAGGGAAGGAAGGATGGGTATGGAAAGGAGTTGCTTGGCAAGCTCAATATATGATGCTTCTTGTGTATGACATTTCTCACATTTGCTGCTTTAGCCTGCTTTTGAAGAATGAAATTTTCTTGAGCTCAATTAATCACAAAATACTCTTAAAGTTACTATGTGACATGAATTAGTGGAAAAGGGAGTGGTAGTTTTTTTTTCTTCTATCCTCAGATAATTTGCTGGAAGGCATAGGAGGCTTTATTTCCTTTATATAGCTTAGACAAATCTGCTTTTATCACCCTGAGCTCAAGAAGAAGTAAACTGAACACTGGACATGATTGATGCCCCCTCCCTCTCCATTCAGCAAAACTTACGAGAAAAAGCCTTTCCTGAATCCCAAGGCAGGAACAAAAATGGGAGGAGAAGCTTATCTTATGAACTCTCTTGGTAGTTCTAGTTGGGGCTGCCTATTAGAGTTTTTCTTATGAGATTTTGATAGTTAAGGAAAAACCTTTATTGATACGTCTGTAAGAGCTCTATTAACCAGATTTTACTGTGCTAACATATAGTGACCAATTATAAAACAACAGGAAAGATACTCAGCAGAGTGTGAGAAATGACCTTGTGTGAAGGTGAATCATTTTGAAAAGTGGTTCCAGGGGAGAGGAGTGGGGAACTAGAATAGTAAACCAGGGAAGAGGAACACAAGGCATGCTCTTGAGATGGTCATAACATGAATAGGGCTGAGTGCCTTGTCGTTCGCACTTCAGAATCGTACACCTCAAGAGACGGGGAGTGAGGGCAGCATTTGTCCACAGGCTTCCACCTCCTGGTCAAGGGTTGTTCCATGTGGCGTTGATTTCCCTGAACGTTCAAAGAGTGCCTTTGTGAGTGCCATGCTGATTCCTCTGGAGGGCAATTACTCCAACAGAGAAGCCTGAGGGCAGAAAGTAAATGATATTGATGCAGTCAAGGTGAAGTGTTTGGGCAAAACTGACTGCCATATCAAGGACTGAGGTAGAAGGCGAGGTAAAGGACATGAGGTGGGCACAAGAAGGATCTCAAACCATATGAAAGCCATTGCTTTCAAATTTTGCCTGGTGGAGCCCTAGAAATTCTATGAGGTCCCCTTGGGTACAGCCCTGGTGGGAGGTATGGAGGTGCAAGGTAAGCAGTGCTCTTGGCCCCAACATGTGATTACGTCTGGACAATTGTTCTGTGATCTGATTTATATATTGGGTCCCAAGTTCTTGAAATAAGGGTCTACATTAAACACAAGTTTGTGTCACATATAATTGTTTCAGTTAGATAAACATTGAACTTAATGAGGATTAAACACTTGAAATTCTCGTATTTAAAAATTATATGCACTGTTTAATCTTGGTATTTACCCCTAGTACTTTTTTTTAATTAAAAAAAAATTAATCTTTTTTTTCTTTTGAGACAGAGTTGCACTCTGTCCCCCAGGCTGGAGTGCAGCGCTGCCATCTCTGCTCCCTGCAGCCTCTGCCTCCGGGTATAAGCAATTCTTGTGCCTCAGCCTCCCAAATAGTTGGGATTACGATGTGCCCCAACTGGCCTGGCTAATTTTTTTTATTTTTAGTAGACACAGGGTTTCACCATGTTGGCCAAACTGGTTTCAAACTCCTGACCTCGAGTGATCCTCCGGCTTTGGTGTCCCAAAGCACTGGCATTGTAGGTGAGAGGCACAGTGCCCAACCAACACTAATATATTTTAAAATCTCATATTGATGTATGTTATTTATCAAAATGAGCTTATTTTTTCTTGATGCTGACCTTCTAGGATTGCATTTAAGACAGTAGCTGAAAATAGCAGTTTCAACTACTGGCTTAAATGGAATCCTAGAAGAAATAATATTTTCAACTTTTATATGTAAGGGATCCATTAGATGCTCAAAATCTCAAAGTGAATATTGTTAGCATTTATTATTTGAATACATAAAGACATCAATTATTTTTATTTTCTTCTTAGCAGTAAATTATTATTTATTTAAATTTATTAACAGATTTAGTTTTGTAGCTGTAGCTAATTTTTTTTAAATATTAATTAAAACAATTAGCTTGAAAAACACTTGCAAAGAAATTTTTACAAATATTTTTTAACACATATTTTTCTTAATAAGATCAGTTAAAAGCACTCAGAAGAGTTAATGGCCAGAATGTTTGTTTTATTTGACATGTATTTTCTAGCATTGGCCTACTGGAACTACAACAACTTGGGGTAATTAGGGAAATTATGTGTTTAAGCCTAAACTTATGATATGATATCAGTTATAAAAAGTTTTGAGAGCATACAAAAACACTATGTATGTGTGTTTCCATATGTTTACTACATATATGTGTTTCCATATATAGTAAATTTTTTAAAACGTGCAGGTGAATACTCACCACTAAATTTATGATAGTGGTAGTCTCATTGAAAGAAGGGTAATGGGAGCAGAGAAGAGATTTCAACAGTTTCAGTCTATCATCTATCTATCTATCATCTATCTATCTATCTCTTATCTATCATCTATCTATTGCTCTATCATATTATCTATCTATCCATCCTCCCATCCTATAAGAGAAAAATTGCTCTGTAATTATACATTTTTTATCTTTGGAGATGTTTCATAAAATATCAGATAGGTAATTCTTTCAAGAAAGAAAAGAGGGAAGAATATAAGAAACTCGTTGATTGGTAATGCCATGCAAATGACAAAGACACAGCTTACAACCAAGGAAAGTAAAAACAATTTAGTGTGAAAAAAGAGTTGTTCTCCTCTGAATTAGTATCTATATGGAAAATAGCAATTAAAGTTCAAACTGTAATAGATTCAAGAAGCTCTCCCTTACTAAGTGAAAGCCATGCAATTAAGTTAGTATTTTCTAATATAAGCTATTAAATTAAGAACTGAGTTCTATTTAGTATTTTCCTCTTTAAATTCATCCTCTAAGATATTTTGTGAATTTTGAAATAGTAAATTTTATTAATATTTAAGTTTTCTAAATGAATATTATCTTTTCATTTTATGAATATTGCCAATGGTCATATTTAGTGATATATGCATTCAAATTTATTCAAATAAATATGTATGTATGTATGTGAATAAATGTATACACACACATACATACATGTATATCCTTAAATTATATAAAACATTATTATTCACTAATTTCTAGCTACCTAAATCTGGATTAAGTTTGAAAACTTATACTTCTGTTTCAATCAAGTATAATTGATCATTTTAAAATTTAAACCTGAATCAAATATTTAGTATAGAACAAGTATAAGCTCCCAGGACTTTTTCTAAAATCAGAAATACTTGTTAGGAAGGAGAAATGACAATAATGTCTTGCATGTATTTAAATGCTCTTCTCTGGTAATTAGTTATGTTGAGAATTTAACCAAATTAAGAAATAATCTTAAAAATGAAGACACTATTATTTGGCACTCTTCATTTGAAATTTACTGGAATGATGATTTACACAGCCCACAGAGATCTTGAAGTTTCTAGCCCTCCACTTTTCAAGTGTGTATACTACCGTGTTCATAGCTATATGAAAAAACCTTGGAAAAAGAATCTCATAACATAAACACACCTGGGTCTATATTAGTTTTTGCAGTTATAGGTAATTTTATAATTTGGTTCAGTTACTAAATATTTTTAGTAAGTGAAACATCTCTGGTGGCTGTAACTTTTTTGTTTTGATTTTTTTCTTTACCGTTCCTGACAATGATATACTATCATCCCATTTTAAGTGATTGCTACTTTTTATAATATTTTCATCATTATATTTTCTAAAATCTTTGTGATAATTTTCATAAGGTTATTCTACAATCATTATTTTTCTTTAAAACCAAAAGTGATTTCACGTGATGGTTACTGATAACATTTTCATCATCTGGATTTAAAATATTTAGAACATGTAACAATTTCTCCTTTCCTTCCTAGTATTTCTTAGAGCAGCCCTGTTTAAAAATCTCATTTAAGTCATGCTACTTAATAATGTTGTTGATGAAGTCATGATGATGGTGTTAGAAACAAAACCAAGAGTTAATCAGTGTCCGTTAGCAGTTATTTTTGTTTTTGTTGTTGCCATAGCCATCTGAGGTTCATGATTCACTCAAGGTACTAAAACATTTTAATAAATATTACCTTAATATAATCAGAATACTGTAACTACTTGATCATTCAGTAGTATTTTTTGAATTTTAAATAGGGAAGGAAGTGAGCATTTCTCCTCAATACTTAATAGATACAACATTATATCCAGCCTTTTAGCAAGAACAATACGTCCCTGAACTGATCATTTCGTAGTTTAAACACCACAGCTTAGAGACAGTCAGTTAAATATTCTCAGCTAAATAGACATACTTGCTTCAGTCCCCAGATGCTTTCCCTGTCACTTCATCTGTCACTAACCTGCCCATTTTTCTGTTATGGTCACATTCCGAGATGGTTACCTGACCCTGCAATTAAAACCTAATCTGCCACAGGTGGGTGTCTGGGATGACCTTTCAAATAGTACTGCATTTTGTAAGAACTTTCAGTACTGAGAATAAAGCATAATATCATGTTCTCAGTAAGATGCACTGTCATCATCTTTCTCCAAGTCAATAAGAGGCCAGAGGTAATGCCTTTAAAACTAACTCACCCAACCAGCAACCTCTTCTATACTGGAATAAGACCTATCTGCTCATTTCACAGCTAGTTGCCAGTCTATTGACGCTCTCTGTATATGAAAGCATAAACTAAAGAGAAGAAAAATGAGGAAGGAAATTACCAAGAAGAAGCGATGAAAAGGAATAAAATATGTTTCAGATGGCAGGATTCCTACATGTTTTGGTAATTTCTGTTTCAAGCTTTTTTCCCTCCAGGATTCCATACAGAATTTGGGGGTCATGTGTTATTCCCAAGTTATTATTGCCATATCGACCCACTCTGTCAACCTAATAGTTGAATTAACTCAAATCATGATTTGCCAGCATAATAAACTCAAAATTATATAAGCTAGGAGAGATTCAGTGGCAATGAATTAATGAACTATCTGTTCTTGGGGAAAACCATTTATATCTTCTGTGCCTCAGTTTGCTTAGCACAGATAATCTCTAGAGTCCCTTGTAGCTTGATTAGTTTATGATTCTATGAATTTCATGTAGAAAAAATGAGAAACATATTTTATTTCCACAAAGCAGGCCTTTAATTATAACTTTATCATCATAACTGCAGAATGAGACTTGGTTTTTAATCTTTAACGTGAATCATTGTATTGAATTACTTAAAGTAAATGTTTTTAAAGATAAATTTTTCCATTGATCTTCTTGCATTTTTTCTTCTGTTGTTAGCCTTCCTTTCAATAGATGGTGCTCTTTTCTCAGAGAAAATACTTATCTTATTCCTCATGAAAAGATCAGGGAAATTAGCTGTATTCTTTAAAAACCATTAATTAAAGAAATCAGACACACGAATGGAAAGAATTGCTTACTAGCAATTTGCAGCACCTTGGTAATAAAAGCATACTGGGGTGAACAATTGTTAAATGATTTAAGAGCTCCACTCACACCTGCAATACTTGCTGCATAGGTGAAACAAATACTGTAACTAAATGTGAAAATGCCATGTTTCCTACATACACATATCCCTGGTTAAACACACACACACACACACACAACACCTCTAACTAGGAGCCATTTTAAAGTATTAAAATATTTATTTTCTTTAACAAAAACAGGTATATGACATTTCACATTCACATGTAGTATTTGAATATATACGTCAACACCAACATAATCAGTATCAATCACAATCAATATTGAGAGCTTTTACACTCTGCTAAATATAGGTGGAACATCTGGGTAAACAGAAAGTGGACCACAACTCTTTTGAATTAATTTTACCTGATAAGAACACTTTGTTTAGAGCACTCATCACAACTTCCTGTATAAGAGTTTCTATAGTTTCTAATGTGGAATTATGGTGCTTTTGGTCACTCCTAATTAGCTCCAACTTGTGGAGAGATGAAATACAGCCATGCCCTGCGGTTCTCCTGAACCATCCCACCCATTCCAGATGCAGTTTGTGACTTAGGCGATCTGAAGCTACCAACGGCAAACTAGTCTAGGCAACACAGCTGTAATATTTGTTACAACAGAGCAAAACTACCATGGGGAGATGCTAGGAAAACTTCCTTTATCTAGGGTTGCCTTAGGATGAAAGGAAGAGTTGAGTAAGGGCTGCTACGGCAGGGGAGGAGAAAGGGTGGGGTTGTGGTACAGGGAAGTACTGAACCCGCAGAAGCAGGAAAGTTGCCAAGGTTCATCTCAAAACAACTGAGAAGGCTTGCGACCGACACCCCCCACCCCCTGCCCAACCCCAACCAAATTTGGGAAAGCTAACTAGAATTTCTCTCCCATTTTTCACAACTTACTCTTTCCATAGCTCCTGCAGAGGGACTGAGTGTAGGACTCTGACAAGAGCCCTCTTTGCTCAGTATTGGGAAGAGCTCTAAGTCTACACTTATCTTCACCCCAACCCCTAGACCTTTGTAGCTTTAGCAAAGCAACTTTTCTGCTTCTGAAATTTTGGAGTATTTCTTTAGCAATTGGGGAAATATAGAAAAGTAGGTTTTCACACAGAAACAGCAATCACTGTCCGTGGTCGCCCCCAGAGTTTCCCCGGTTTACCTCCCCTCTCTCATCCTCCCCCCTAAGATTGAGCCCTGGGGGTCAGGTGTCTCTTTGTACCCCCGTGAGCCTCTGAATCCTCCGCTTGGAGCCCCGGCGCCTTCCTTACCTGACAATCACATACATGACCAGGAAGTTTCCGAAGAGCCCCACCACGCACACGATGGAATAGAGGGCCATGATGGTGATGGCCGTGATCATGGAGGGGCTGCCGGTCGGAGGGCACGGGCCGTCGCTCCCGCCCAGGTCGGTGCGGTTCGGACCGCAGGGGTCGGACAGGTTGCCATCTAAGTGGGACAAGTTGACCCAGGAACCAGGGCTGGGCGCTGGGGAGCAAGTTGAGGGCGCCAAGGGACCAGTGCAATTGCTGGCGTTCGCGGGGACTGCGCTGCTGTCCATGGTGCTGACGGCCGGCCGGGCGCCGCGGTGCAAGGTAGCCAGGAGCACCGGGACTTTTCGGGTTCCAAGCGCCTCGGCCGCTTCCTTTCGCCGCTGCCACAGCTCTTGCTATTTCTTACAGAGGCCAGTCCTGGCGGAGCCAGAGAGGAGCGTCAGGCGTAGGGGACCGAGCTGAGCATCTGACATTCTCCTCTGCCTATAGCCCCCTCCCACCTTAGTAGTTCACGGAGGCTCATCCCCAACCCTGCGCGGCTGCGGGAGGGGAGGGTGGGCCCTGCGGGATTCGGAGGCTGGAGGGGAGGGAGGAGAGAAAAGGGGTGGATTTTGCGCAAAGCAATCCAAGGAGTCGGTCTCCTCACTGGGCACTCTTCCGTGCAAACACATCTAAGGGAGAAAGAGGGAGAGAAGGACTGGGGAGAAAGAGAGTTAGTTTTTGGCAGCAGTGAAAAATAAGAAAGGGGCTAACATCCCTCAATTTTCCAGCTCTTTTTTCTCCTTATAATCTGGCAAGGAATACATTGGCTTGATGAAACCCTAACAACCCTAAAACCCCCATGCTCTTTCATCCCTACTGCCAATTTTAATTATTTGGGATTATTGGACACACAATCTTCTTTTACAGTCCTTGTTGCTAACATCTAAGAAAAGGTAATAATGTTTTTCTAATTTTCTTTCCTACCAACCTGTTGGAGATAACAGCGATCCTCTATTTTTTGAAAAAGAAATGAGAAACAAATAAACTTTTGTGGAGAAAACCTGTTCCCCACTTTCTCTGAGGCGGAAGCTCTGTTTGCCTCTGATTTTGTCTTAGTGGGGAAGAGGCACAAGAACTGGTGACAGAAATCAGAAGCTTGTGGCATCCAGTAAAGTCAGCTAAAGATAATGATCTTTCACATCCTAAATCTCATAGACCTGTTTGGAATTATCTATCCTTGTTAACTCCAGACTTTCTTGATAGGCATATGCTCCTGAGAAGAAGGTTGTTAACACCAAACAAAATTTGCATTCAGTTTGTTTGCTAGTGTAGAAATTCTAGGAAGAGCCACATGGCATATGGAATTAGAGTGGCCTACAACAAGATCCTTGAGAAGCATACATACGTTTGTGAATTTTATACCTTACCTATAAGTCCACGAGTGCTTCTGTTTTATAAACAAATTTGTAAATACAAAGAGCAAGTTCTTTTTTTGTAAAGTTAACACCAATTCTGAAGTAATTCTCATTTCTGTATGTGTATATATTTGTGCATATATCTATCTTTTAACCATAAACATTGAAAATACATATTCCCAGTTGGTCTTGAAAAATGAACTGCACTCTTGGGAAGCATGGAGGAAAGGTCTTGGAAGGAACATTTAATTCCAATATTATTTTTAGGCATTTAGCTTAGAAACAGGTAACTCATTTGGTAAACTCAATTAATCATAGGCGATTTTGCCAATATTCAGTATTATTTTTATCCTCTTACATTAAAGGATATAATTTTCACAATAAAATGTTACAGAGATTTCCTAGAGACTAACAAAAATACCTTAAAACATCTTCTTCCATGAACTAATGTAACAATTCTCTTTTACTGAGCTGAAATTTGTCTACATGCATTCAGTTCCTTTGTGCTTTGGTCATGTGGAAGACAAGACACAGTGTAATAACTCCTGGCCTTGGAGTCAAATCATTTTATGAATCAGCTTTGTAACTTTGTAGCTGTATGAATTTGGATATGTTACTTTACCTTATAGGATGACAGTTTTCTCACTAGTTAAAAAAAGGGGGGTTGGGACTAGTAATATCCAACCTCATATGTCTGTTAGCAGTATTAAATGAGTATATATTGCAATAGTGATTGGTTAATAAATGATAACTCATTACCATTATACCTTATGTATTTGAAATCAACTGAGTAGCCTCCTATGCAAATTAAACATTGGCATCCTTCAGCTGTTTCTCATAAGATGTAGTTCTGAGATCTTTTAGTGGCCTTGCCATTCATCTATTCTCATTATAGTTTGTCTATCTGCTCTTAAACTACAGCTCCAGTGTTAAAAATAATGACCTACGTTTGTCCTGACCAGAAAACAAACAACAAAAGGAAACTGAGCCAGATAATAAACTTTATTTTTCCACCAATGAAATGAAAGTTCCATTTTTTTTTTAATTTTTAATTTTTGGTGACATTGCTCTCTCAACTCTCCTTAAGTTTACCAATAACAAAATTTAACCACCATCCAAGTAAAGATCTGCTTTGGACTAGTTGCTATGATAGGAGCTGGAGTTTAAAAAGATGGATACAACTGTTCTTGATTACAGAAGCTTTATTCTGAAGCCTGGCGAGTACTGTGTTTCATCTCCTATACATTTATAGTTGTTTTGGAAGGAGCTCAGTACAACACTATAGACTTTTTTACTTTTAAGTTACATCTTGTTAGATCCAGTTCATGATTCTTATCCACCAAGATCTTTTGGAATGATGATTCTGTCATCTTTTATACGTATTTTATAATATACTTTTTTTACTCTCCTAGCTTTGTAATCTGTCTAATAGGGTTCTTAAGGGAGGCCCACTCACTAACACAGCACTTAATACATAGTGGACTCCCTCCCTCACTCCCTGTGTTTCTATTTTAAATGTATATGAATATGCGTGTGCATATTTGAATTCAATTGAAGAAATAATTAGTATATATTTTATGCCATTATCTAACAAAATAATCTGGGTGAATTTTTAATGATACAACTTGAAAATAACACACTTTTATGTGAAATCCTTAATGAATTTTGTTCTTTTTGACTCAATATAGTCTGTTAACCAACCAGGATCTAACTGTATAGACTTATGGACTAGCCATATGCCTTTTCTTCTAGAATTATAGACAAGGAGCAACCCAATTCCCATTGTACTTTTCTAGAAACCGTTGTTTTTTATTCTCTTCTGAGAAGAAATTCAGTTGCTCTTTAGAGCAGGAATTGAACTTTGTGCTTCATCTTCTCAGCTGAGATTGATGTTTTCCTTTTCTGTTGGTCTCTATGATGTTTTGCTGAGGATAGTTTTTATCCTTCTATTTTGAATATAGAATCTTTTGGTTATCATTTTATGTCCTTCCTTAAGTTGTATTAACATTTATATCTTCGTATCTTCCACCCATTTAATGTACAATTTGGGAAACTGCAGAACAAATTTAATTTTCTTTCAAATATATTGACAGCCTTGAGAAATCTAGAGAACCGTTGCAGACATAATAAATTAATATCAATTACTATGTAGTATAAAAAGACCTCAATTTCAAGCTTTTGTTATTTCAGAGTTGCCCTATTGTATCTTCTCCCTTTCCTCTATAACTGTTCATTTCCTACTCAATAAAAGAATTGTTTTACATTATACAATTCTTTTATTATTATTATTTATTATACTTTAAGTTCTGGGATGCACGTACAAAAGTCTATTGTGAAAGCTCAAGTCTCTCATAAAAGAAGATGGACTGTAAATAAATGAGTCAATTTATTAGAAACCTAATTATTTTATACAGTATTGATCCCAAGCATATAATCTTTTATTTCACTGAGCCTCAATATGTAATCTGTACAATAGAAATATCTGTCTTTTTGTTGATGTTTCTTGCTTAGCACAGGCTTTCTATCTGAAGTAAGAATATTTTGTTATCTATCCATTTAGATTTAACATTGCTATCAAATACATATCTTGCAACATTTGTCACAAAAATTATTTGTTTCAAAGCAATGTATTTATTCATAGCATGGATGAATCCCAGGAAAGTGCTAAAAGACACTTCTCTTCTTTGAATTTCAACACCTATTGGCTTAGTTATTCATAGAATTGCCATCATCCTACACTTACTTTAATAGCTTAGTCCTGATTCTGTTAAGAGTGGCTGTTAATGGAACACATGATTAATGGCTATTAATGAGGAACACAGACATAAATGATATGCAGGAAACAATCACAGCAATTTGAGGGTCATAAGAGGGGACATCCAAGGTTTCATTGGAAGAACATTTTATGTATTTGTTTATAGCTCTACTCTATGTTATCTAACATTTAAATGTGCATAGCTAATGAGAAAGCAAATGCATTGTAATACAGTATTATCCTTGATCACTGGATTGTTGCATACATATTAACAAAAATGGAATAGGCACTCTTTATTTGCTTGGCAAAAAATAAGTAAGTGAAAGCAAAAAACTCCTCACACCAACTTCGACCCAACAAACTTAAAACAAAGGCATCTAGAATAAAGTGGATAAAAGCCCTAGACCTTTGATTAAAAAAAAAAAAAAGCAGTTCAAAATCTAGGCCCAATTATTTACTTCCTTGTGACTTATTAAATTACTTATGCTTCCTGATATTTGGTTTCCTTTTCTGTAAAATAAAAATATGAGAATCAACTTCAAAGAGGGTTTATAGGATTACACACATATGAAATAATTTATCCTTTGTCTTTTGGCTTTTTATATCCTGTTGTATGTGGCCTAGAAATTAGCAGGAAGGGTTATTATAAATATTACACTGTGTTTAGTAGTATGGAATCGACCTTAAACAACCTGATTTTTTTAAGGGTCTGAAGGTAGTATCTAGGGTCCAACTAAATCAACTCTTTTGAAAATTTATACAAACAACTAGTTTAAAGGATACATAGGGTTAAATGTCTTTCTAAAACCTGGAACCTCATGTCTATGCAAGTTTTGCTCTTCGATTTCCAGTTGCAGAGGTTTGCCATTACCCTAGTACAGCCCCTTATTACTTTCTATTTAAACGGTTGTCAGATGTTTCAGTCTCAGGACTCTTTGCACATTTAAAAATTATTGAGGATCCAAAAAGCTTTTCTTTATGTAGATTATCTTTATCACAGTCGACCACATTAGAAATTAAAACTGAGAGATTTATAAAAACAATTCATTATCATTATATTTTAAATGACAAAAACACACCTATTACATGTAAACATGAATATTTTCTAGGAAAAAGAAGCCCTATATTTTTCCCAAACAAGAAAATATTTAGTGAGAAGAGTGGAATTGTTTTACATTATACAATTCTTTTATTATTATAATTATTTATTATACTTTAAGTTCTGAGATGCACGTACAAAACATGCAGGTTTATTACCTAGGTGTACATGTGGCATGGTGGTTTGCTGCACCCATCAATCCATCATTTACATTAGATATTTTTCCTAATGCTTTCCCTCCCCAACTCCCCATCCCATGACAGGCCCCACTGTATGATGTTCCCCTCCCTGTGATCATGTATTCTCATTGTTCAACTCCCACTTATAAATGAAAACATGTGAGGTTTGGTTTTCTGTTAGTGTTCTAGTTTGCTGAGAATGATGGTTTTCAGCTTCATCTATGTCCCTGCAAAGGACATAAACTCATTTTTTTCTTCGTGGCTGCATAATAGTCCATGGTGTATATGCGCCACATTATCTTTATCCAGTCTATCATTGATGGGCATTTGGGTTAGTTCCAATAATTCTTTTAATGTCTGCTTTAGAAGAAGGCAGTTGGATTCTCATATCTGCATCTGCATTAATCAGTTGCAACACATTGTTTAGTTGAAGTACATGAATAAAAATATGGACTTGTAATTACATATATGTATTTGGAAAAAGGAAGATTATTTTAGTAGCCTTTACAAATAATTGTGGGTATTTTTCTTTAATACTAAACCTAAACTTAAGAAGTGCTAGTTTTTTAAGGGTTAGTTGGTATGTGGAGATTAAAAGCACATTAATGAATTTTTTTTTATTTTGGCACGTTTAAATCTATTGATCTATCTTCTACTTTGAATGAATCTGCTACTCCTGCATGGTCTTGTAATAGATGCATTGATTATTTAGAAAATACTAGTTCACTGCATTATGTCACTTTCCAAATGGTAAAACATGTCATTATAAAATGGCAACAAATCACATTTGTTCATATTACAACTGGTCTTACAGGAAATTTCTTCCGATATTGGGATGTTGTTAAGCTCCCAATGGGGGACAATTTTCCAAGTTCCAACTTCTCTTGAAAGCCTAAACTTAATCATTAGTAGTAGACACTTTTAGTTTTCCTTGAGGTGATACATTCAGTTCTTTCATTTCAGGAAGATATCTGCCAAACGCAGAATTCCAGTTAAATGTAGTTTATTGTTTAGTCATTCTTTAAATAAAAATAGTGATCCACTGAAAAGGTGGTTATTTCAGTTCACAGCTCAAACAGTCATGCATGTGCTTTTCCTTGGGACAAATATCCTACTTTGTTTGTGGCAGAAGTTTCATGTGTCCTTCCCATTTCATCACACACAGATTTAGAGATATACTCACAGGCCAAGATGTAATCAAATTAATACCTTACTGATCCATTAATTATTTTTTTAAAAATGGAACTTCTTTTGTATTTTTATTCTGTGTGTGTGTGTCTGTGAAGAGTACAGTGACTCCTCGTATGGCATGGGGTTACTGTCTCGATGCTTGCTGAGGTATCAGCAGTTGAAGTCACAATTGCTTATGCACCATTCATGCAAAAATTCAATATGGTGAAAAAGCCATTTAACTTTCTATAATTGTCATGAAAATTGTTTTGACCTCATTGATCCATTGAAGGACTCAGAGATCCCATAAATCCACAGATCACGCTTTCAGAAGCACTGATTTAGGTCACTATAAAAATGTCTCACTTCTTTCTTTTGTTTCCTTTTACTCCACTGAATATTTGTATCAGTACCATATAAATCTTTCTAAAATCACTTGAGCAAATCACAATCACTCTTTTGCATTACAGCCTTCAATGACTTTCCAAAAAAAAAAAAAATCGTAAGAACCTGCATTATTTTCTCTGTACTAATGTCTGTGCTTCCTTTCTCTTGATTCTTTTTCTCATTCTCCTCCCCGTGAACTTCATGCTCCAGGGATCACAGAGAAAGCAGTGGGGGTACCACCTTTCTAGCACTTTAATTTTGTTTTCAAACCATTGCACATCTGCCTTTGTATAAAAGACTCCCAGTGGTGTTAATATCACGGAACTCTTCCATTTTCATTAAAAATTGGCACTTTATTCATGTTTTCATCACTAACCCAAGGCCTGCCTTCAATTTTCTCTGTTTTTCTCAGCTTCACTTTCTCCTCCTCCACACTTTAAAATCTGGCCTTTATTTCAAAGGACATTAGGGACTTTCATAATGTTAAATCTATTGGTGTTTTAGTCTTTATTTTATAGCATCTCTCTTTTTGATATTCTTTATTATCTCTCCTTCCATAATTTATTTTTTTTAAATTATTTTCCCACCCTGTCCATTTCTTTTGGTTTATCTTAATGCTTTCTTCTTCCTTTGCTTGCATTTTAAATGATGATGTTTTCCAGCATTCTATTATCCTTTTTAACGTACTCTTCCTAAGTAATCTCAAATCATTCTTGCCTTGATTTTAACCTGTATGTTGACTGATCCAACCTACATCTCTAACTCTGTTGTTTCTCTAAAGCTTCAGATTCTAATACAGATAAGTTAGGTAGACATTTCCACTTAAATAACTCATGAGCACTGGAAATACAACATGCCCAAAGTATTTGCACCTTCTTAGCCAAACATTGTTTTCTTAATGGCATCACCATCTCCTGAGTTCCCCAAGGCAAAAATCTGGCAGCCTTCCTTGGCCTTCTAGGTAGGCAAAACTACTGTTCAGTGGTTAGAAATATACACTCTGGACAGAGTGAGATGGTTCATGCCTGTAATCCCAGCATTTGAGAGGCAGAGGTGGGAGGATTGCTTGAACCCAGGAGTTTGAGACCAGTGTGGGCAACAATACAGGATCCCATCTCTACAAAAACAAAATATTTTCCAGGTGTTGTGGTGCACACTTGTAATCCTAGCTACTTGGTAGGCTGAGATGAGAGGATCACTTGAGCCCAGGAGGTCAAGGCTGCAGTAAGTAAGCTATGACTGTGCCACTGCACTCCAGCCTGGGTGATAGAGAGAGACCCTGTCACTAAAAACAGTTTTAAAATAAGTATACACTCTCATGCCCCATTTCTTGCTAAAATTTTGTTTTAATCACGGGAAAGTGGTGTGACTATGGACAACTTAATCAACTTGTTGATGGCCTGATTTTTTCATTTATAAAATTGGGTTTTCAATAGTGCTTACTTTATAAGACTTTTATAGATAAGAAATAATTTTTAGCTAATAAAGCACTTACAAGAGTCCTTGGCACAGGTATGCATCTTATACATTTTTGTTGAAGAAAATCATAGACTGCTCTCACTGCCTTTCCCACATTCAATTACCATGATTGTTGATTATCTTTTGGTATCATGTTTGTTGTTCAGACTTTCATGGCTTATACAGAGCTGTACAATGAGCTCTTAAGTGATCTATCTTCCTCCATGCTCATCCTATACACTGTAGTCAAAAAGAGATTAAAAAATGGAAATCAGACTGTGTCCTTGCTGATCATGCTTGCTGGCTGCCCATGATTTACAGGATAAAGTTAAATCTGCTGACTTCTAAGGTCCTTCAGGACAAACTCTTCTAGCTGCATTTCTGGATGCCCACTGTTTGCCCCTAGTTCCCCATGAATCCTGAACAGCTTATAATTCCCTGTACTTGCCATGTTCTTTTTTCTCTGATTTTGCTCATTTTTTCCCTCTAGTACACAGTAGATACTTAATAAACATTTAATTTTTATTTTTCTGAGATGGAGTAGCACTCTGTCACCCAGGCTGGAGTGCAATGGCACGATCTCAGCTCACTGCAGCCTCTGCCTCCCGAAATCAAGCAATTCTGCTGCCTCATTCCTAAGTGGAATTACAGGCATGTGCAAACATGCCCAGCAATTATTTTTTTTCTTTTTTTGTATTTTTAGTAGAGATAGAGTTTCACCACGTTGGTCGCCTGTTTTCAAATGCCTGACCTCAAATGATTTGCCCTCACAGTCTCCCAAAGTGCTGGGATTATAGGCGTGAGCCACCACACCCAGCCAATAAACATTTCTTGACTCACTGTAAGGCACTGGTTCTGTTGACATTCTAGCCTGGCAGTTATGGAATGTCGCAGCTCCTCAGTCTTTTATGTAGCAACTGATTGCCAGGAGAGTGGTGACGACTCAGAGGCTTTATTCATTCTAGACAAATGCAACAGAGTAGCTCAGAACTTATGACCTGTGCCAAACAATTAATTGGTGTTTCCCTTTAAGCACCTTTAGTAAAATAATAATTTAAAATTATCCAAATACCAATATTTTATGTTAACAATAAGAGACTGTATTTTTGAAATGAGATTTAAGGAAATTTGAGCTACTCACAGAGCTTTTGGTGAGATTAAACTATCATATAAAATTTTATTTTTTTCATTGCTTTAAATGTAAAATTAAAACAAACTTCTAATGTAATCTTAGAATTAAATTACACTTTGATTCTTGTGGCTGAAATTTCTGCTTCTTATCCTGGATTATGTAGTTTAGATTTCATTTGCAATCCATTAGCAGGTTCAGAGAGCAGTACTAGTGTAACTTGTCTTTGTGTTTGTCTGTTCTGTGACTGTTTCATGTAAGAATAATGGAAGCAATCCATGTATTTTAATGTTGTTTACCACTTTGAATCTTTCTCATCTTCATAGAATGTTTCTTCTTTTCTGTGAAGAGATTGCAAAAGTTGATATAGAACAAGGTGTATTACCCAAATATCTTTCCTAATCTCTCTGTACTTTCCAAATCTTACAG